>BQNB010098598.1:0-22446 GCA_026074375.1 Tanacetum coccineum
TTAAAACGTTTATAAATAGCTCAATAGTAAAAACGACGCAATTTCTTCGTTTTAAGCTCGTTTCTTACATTTCTTATGTCCACGCTTTTGTATTAAGATGAGTTATCAAAATATTATATTTTCATATTTTTAGTCCTCTGGTGAACAGTGGTTTTACTGTTCATGACAGTTTATAAACTTATTTTTATAAATTTAGTTATCGTAAAACCCGTAAATGCCGTATTTTATTCGTTTTAGCTCCATTTTTAGTGATTCTTTCGAGCCCGTCTTGGTTATTAAAAGTTATATCATACTAATGATGTTTTCTAAATGTTCATGTCTGATATGAACAGTAACTTTTATAAAATTATTTTTATACATTTAAGTATATAAACTCGCGTAATTCATAACTCTTTCGTTATCGATTTAAAAATTATGATTCTTATTGATTTAGAATCCTAAAAATATGTAGGATATGTGAAGATTATAAGATTTTTATTTATATGTTCAAAAGATTAAAAGTTTTTACAAAACTTATTTTATGAAACACTATTTAGTTAAATCTTGCAATTAGCGTATCTCCTTCGTTATAAGTCGGTTTTTCGAGTTCTTTATATGCCTACGATCCTTGTAATATGTAGTATCTTTATAAAATATAAAATCCATACTTTGGATTTCGAACCAAAACAGTCCACTTTACATCTTTTACATAATTAATTATATACACTTGTTTTATATACTTTTTAACTTTATAAAATACCACAAGTCTTCCATAACTCTTTATACCCTATGTCTTACATATTATTATGTCCATTAGTCCATACTTTGTCCAAATGTCCAAGTTAACAAGTCCGTAACAATGCTCTTAAATCATAAAGTTTCTTAAGTAAACTTTTAATTACTAGTTTATACATATACTTTTTACACTTAAACCAACATGGTACAACACTTATATTTCCATCATAACATGATATTAACAACTATATAACGTGTGTAAAAGTATACAAAATTATGATCACAATTAAAAGTCTATTTTACACGTTTAAAAGTATCCTAAATGGTGATTTTGCTACATAGAACTTATATATACATAAAATCATAAATGTAAAGTTATAAAGAGTTTTAGATAACCTTATGATGATGTAATATGGCAAACCACAATATCTAAACCCTTGTTTAGATATAAAACCAAAGCTTGCAAAGCTTAGAAAACCTTAACTTTTTCAAAAAACCCTAGCTTCCTTTTCCTTGCTAAACCCTCTTTATCAACCAACCAAGCCTCCAAACCTTCTTGTATCACCTTAGATATGATCTTATTTTACTTGTATAAGTGGTAAAATAAGTTGTATGAATTTTTTGTGGTGGGTTGTGTTTTGCCGTAGCCAAAAGAAAGAGAAATAGAGTTGATTTTCTTAAGTGTTTTGTGTTGTGTGTTGCTATCACTTGTAATGCATGTGATATATATGTAAAGGACTAGTCAAAGGTGGTAAAACAAAGACCAAGACTCGCTAGGAGGGGGGGTGGGCGGCAAACATATGGAGGGTTTTTAAGGGTGACTAGTGGTCAAAACCACTAGTCATAAGCTAGTTTCTTAATGACTCTAGTTTGTACATAGCCTTAGTTAATGATATGTGTTCTTATGTCCCCTTAGGTGTAAATTAACCCATGAAATCAAGGAAGGAAGTGACTAGCAATATCTTGATAAGAAAAATGAAAGTATTACTTGTATGCAAAAGTTGTAGTTTTATTTATTAAAGTGTATACTTGAAATTTAAATGTCTTGGTTAGTTTCTTTATAAATGGGACATCCAACTTGATAAGTGTGGGTAAAGTTTTATAAACTTTAGGTATTGGGTATAAACCTGGGTATTTGTTGAAGCGTATAAATGTTTTGGTGGTTTCGGGTATGCCTAAACGTATTTTATCGCGAAACGTAAACGTTTTACGTAACCAATAAAAATACAATGAACAAAGTTAATAATTATCCTCAAAATAATTACTTACTTAACCCCTATTTGATGTAAACACTTAATTGTTTGATGCCCGTTTACATTGAATGATCATTTTTAGCTTACGCGATTCAACTTAATACTTTGAATTAAAAGCAAACGCGTACAACACTAAAAATAAATAGTGAGTTTTATAACGACGTACATTGACCTAAAACACAAGGTATTACATGCATCAATATAGTAAAATCTTTTAAAGTACGTTGATGCACCATTGTTTTTGGAGACATGGTCTAAAACTTTGTGCTTTGGTCTCTAAACCCAACATGCTGAGGCCTTAACAGCACTAATAACTACTTTTGGCCTAGTAGTATTAAAAGTATTAACCTTTTTAGTGAAATTACTGTTATTAGCTATTGTTATTTTGTTAAAAGGCCTTCTAGCAGTTGAATATGCATTATTAATATCATTTTTCATGGGTCCTGCATTATTCACTGCTGATGTTGGTTAAATAGTATTAACTGGTCTAGCAGTATTAAGTGAAATTAGGCCAGACCTAGTTTAGACTGTTCTTGGAACCATGTTCCTTTTTGGACTAGGGTGAGTTAATTTAGAGAAATTCTATTTGTTCACCCTTTGAACATTGGTCCAAACTAGTTTTGCAAATTTTCCATTATTATACTAGTTATTGCAATCATTCTTCAAATGATCAAAACTACCACACACATAACAAGCTTTGTTGAATATCTCAAAATCACTCCCTAATTTTTAAGACATCTGTTGGTTCCAGTTTATCTTATTTCTCCTAGGACTTCTAGATGGACCGAAAGATTGACTGTATGTGTCTTGTCTTATTTGCTTAACAGATTTCCTATCAGTTTTAGGTTTAACAAACTTAATTTTAGTAAAATTAGGCTTAACTGTTTGAATCTTAGGCTCATCTTGTTCCTCACTTTCAGACACCTAATCCTCAATAACTGGGGCTCCATTTTCTTTCCTAGCAGTCTTAGGTTCATTAGTCTCAATAGTAGGCTTTTCAACGACAGATTCAATAACAGACTCATTCACATCAAAAAATCATATAGAGTAGGATAAACTAAATCATGTTTTGGTGGCATAAAATTCCCAGTATAGGGAGGTGGGACAGCATTATACCCTAATCCTGTTTTACACTTATCCATTATCTGTCTGTCTGGAAGTTTACTTAGGCTTTTTAAAGAATATTCAAATTTTTGTATTGTAAGTTGAACCTCATTTTTTTCTTTTTTAGCCAACTCTAACTACCTTTTAAGCTCTGTAATATCTAAATCTCTTAATTAGATTTCACGTTTTAAGAGTTTTATATCTTCCTCATACACAGACTCATTTTTCTTAAAGACTAACAGTCTAACTTCTACAGATTCTAAACCAGTTTTATAAGGGACAACACTTATCCTAGCTTGTTGATCCCAATAGAATAGATCCTTAATCCCTTAGCTTGTATAAGGTATAGTTATGCAAGATAGATCTAACACAACTATAGTAGAAACATTGATTGTGAATATCAAAGACTATGTGGAATCTAGTCAATGATACTAAGAAGAATTAGAATGAAACAGTAATGAACAAGATCAATAACAAAATAGTTTACCAAACTTTCAGCCTTAATATAATATGAACACTCTTAATAGTGTTAGGGTTTACAAATCCTTAAAGCTACGAATAGATTAACAGAACAATGAGGGGTATCTCGATGTATATACATTATGCCCTAGGACCTCCTTTTATACACCAAGGAGTCCTACAAGGCTTACAATACTTTCCTAAGTTATCATGATCTTCTAAACAAATAACTTATACGAATCTTTTATAAAAATATCTCATACTTATCCCGTCAGTACTCTTGATAAATAATCTTCATCTTTATCCTTTCTCTTGTCTTTATCCTTCTGATAGTATAAACACTTCTAGCAGTTGTAATCTTTCAGCAGTTGTAACCAGCAGCATTAACTTTTATACCAGCAGCACTAACTTAGCAACAATAACTTCCAAACAGCTTTAAAAAGTATTTTAATCCTAACAATCTTCCCCTAAACTTGATGTTTATCTTCTGAATCATCAAGTTTCTTGATTAAAAGCTTTATCTTCACTAGGAGGATGCATTCAAACATTTTCAGGATTCTTGAGTTGTTTTGTCATAAGCTTAAGAAGCTGATAACAAATTTCATTCTAATTCAAGCATATTTGGATCATCAGCACATCCATAGACTATATTCTCAACAACAGCATTATCTACTATGCCAGCAGCATTAACAGTTGGAATAATAGTTTTAATATTGTTAGTGTTGTTGACATTTGCATCCTTCTCTTGATTTACTCTTGGATCTATTATACTTGTAACCTCACTATCTTCATTCCCTAGATCTTCAGCATCCTTCTTTTCCTCCTCTCCTGATTGTTTGAATCTAGCATCAGGAGAACTCTTTGAATCTTGAGAGAATAGTAGATCAGCAGGCCACATTGGTAGTAGAATGTAATCTTTGTCAGGTACTGTCTCTATTCTAGCTTTACCTGCATCATTACATGCTTTTATACCGGCATTACCATTAGACTGATTCCTTATAACAACTGGCTTATAATTCATTAAATTTGTTAGAGCATATATATCAAAAAGCCAATTAGGTCCACTTCTTGCAATATTAGGGTGTTATCCTCACCTAAACTAACATGCAGGTTCTCCTTTATATATCCTAGGTTTACTGTTGAATTCACAATAAATGCTTTCTAATTGCTAGAGTATCTATAAAGATACCTTCATAGCCTTTCATTCAAAATTTACCTAGGTGATCTATGGTATTAAGGATTGTAACAGGACACCCAAATGGTCTTATGAAGCTAAAGGCATATTTTCTACCTAGAAAAAGTTCATAAGGAGTCTTGTTGTGAGGCTTGATAACTAACACCCTATTTTGGACATAACAAGCAGTATTAACTGCTTCAACCCAGAAAGTTGTTGGCAATTTTAAGTCAGCTAGCAAAGTCCTAGCAGCCACTATTAGTATCCTATTTTTCCTTTCTGCTACTCCATTTTGTTGTGGAGTCCTCGTAACACTAAATTTCCTCTTAATATCCTTCATTTCATAGAACTGATTCATGGCCCTATTCTTGGATTCAGTCCCATTGTCACATCTAATCACTTTCTCCCTAAGGTCTATTAGATTTTCTATGCATGTTATAAATGTTTTAAGGATTTCACTAGTTTTATTCTTAGAGGCTAAAAAGAAAACCCAACTAAACCTACTAAAATCATTTGTGACAACTAGGCAGTACATCTTTTTCATTAAACTCTTTACAAATGTTGGGCCAAACAAATCCATGTGCAACATTTGTAATGGTTGGCTGATAAAACTGACTGTTTTGGTCTTACAAGAAGCTTTGTGTTGCTTTCTCTTCTGACAAGCAACACAACTTTGATTAATTTCAAAGAGTTTTGAAGGTAAACCTCTTAAAAGGTTTCGATTTAACAGTTTATTCATTGTTTTGAAATTTACATGTCCAAGCCTCTTGTGCCAAAGATTAAATTCAACTGGTGTGGCTTTTGCAAAGAGACAAGTGAGACCTCCTTGAGGAACAACATTCTTTAAATCAACACTGTACATGTTATCCTTTCCAGGAACTTTAAGCAAAACATGACTTTCATCAGTTAACTTAAAGTCTAGAGACAGAACAACACATGTAGTATCAGTAAAAAGAACACTATTCTTCTTGTCACATATTTGTGAGACATTGAAGAGGTTAAACTTTAGTTCCTTTACAAAATACACATCTTCAAAGTCCAATTTACCAGTTCTTATTTTACCTTTCCCAGTAATTTTCCATCCTTTGGAATTATCTCCAAAGGCAACAAATCCTCCATCAACTTTTTCATGATCTGTAAGATAGGATCTGTTTCATGTCATGTGCCTAGAGCATCCACTATCCATCATTCCTTTATCTTTCAAATATTGTTGTGGATTGCACTGCACATAATGGTAGGTGAATTAGTTTCTTTTAGGGACCCAAGCCATTACTGACTTGAATCTTCCTTGTGCATTAATAAAGTCAAATCTTTTAAAGGACCTTGATGCACCATTACTGTTATTAGCTGCTGTTATTTTGTTAAAAGGCCTTTTAGTAGTTTAATATGCATTATTAATAACATTTTTATAGGTCCTGCATTATTCACTACTGTTCTTGATTGAACAGTATTAGTCGGTCTAACAGCATTAACTAAAATTAGGCTACACCTAGTTAAGACTGTTCTTGGAACCATGTTCCTTTTTGGACTAGGGTGAGTTAATTTAGAGAAATTTTGTTTGTTCACTATTTGAACATTAGTCCAAACTGGTTTTGTAAATCTTCTATTATTATACCAGCCATTACAATCACTCTTTAAATGACTAAAACTACCACACATATGACAAGCCTTTTTGAACATCTCAAAATCATTCCCTAATTTTTAAGACATCTTTTGGTTCCAATTTCTCTTGTTTCCTCTAGGACTTCTAGATGGACTGAAAGATGGACTGTATGTGTCTTGCCTAATTTGCTTAACATATTTCTTATTAGTTTTAGGTTTAACAAACTCAATTTTAGTAAAATTAGGCTTAGTTGTTTGAAACTTAGGCTTATCATCTTCCTCACTTTCAGACACCTAATCCTTAATAATTGGGGATCCATTTTATTTCCTAGCTGTCTTAGGTTCATTATTCTTAACAGTAGGCTTTTCAACTACAAGCTTACTAACAAACTCATTCACATCAACAAAATCATCTAGACTAGGATAAACTAAATCAGATTTTAGTGGCATAAATTTCCCAGTATATGGAGGTAGGACAGCATTATACCCTAATTCTGTTTTACACTTATCTATTATCTGACTGTCTAGAAGTTTACTTAGGTTTTTTGATGAAATTTCAAATTTTTATACTGCAAGTTGAACCTCATCTTTTTATTTTGTAGCAAAATCTAACTTCCTTTTAAGCTCTGTAAGATCTAAATCTCTTAAATAAATTTCACGTTTTAAGAGTTTTATATCTTCCTCATACACAGATTTATTTTTCTTAAAGACTAACATTCTAGCTTCTATAGATTCTAAACCAGTTTTATAAGAGACATCACTCATCCTAGCAGTTCTTAAGTCTTTAACTAATTGTTCATTTTGTTCTTTTAGATCTTTTACATGTTCTAAACAAGATGAACAATAATTTGAGTCATTAGATACCTCAGAGTTTGTATAAAAAGTTGAACTTGTTAAAGAATAAGCCATAAGAGCAAAATTGGTTGGACCTTCTTCTGCTTGGTTACTCTAGTCATAGCCAAAGCCATCACACTAAGATACTAAGGCATTTGAAGTAGTTTCTTCAACTAGCATAGTCCTTCTTGTAGGCTCCTTGTTCCTATTGTCTTGATTCCTGGGTGCCCTGCACTTCCTTGCAAAGTGTCCTCTCTTATGGCAGTTGAAACACTCCACCTTGGACTTGTCAAACCTAATTCTTTCTTTGTTAGCCATGTCCAGCTTCCTTCCAGTATTCTTTAGGAATCTTCTTGCCCTCATAGTTAGCATAGCAATGTTCCACCTCAAATCCTTCTCTTCTAGATCATCAGGATGGATTTGTTATAGATCTTCATTATCTAGTTGTGGAATACTTTGTTGGCTAGCATAGAAGGAATAAATCACAGCATCACTCAAATTTTCAATAGTTGTTAAGCTATCAGCAGCACCATGAGTGCTAGTAGTATTAATACCCTGAGCAGTATAAACTGCTCTAGTTGTACTATTAGTGCTGCTAGATGACAGAAAGGCTACATTGTATGAGTTTGTGGTTGAGCTAGATGTCCCCTTGACCTCTGATTCATAAGCATTTAGGTTGTTGAAGAGGTCATCCAAACTCAATGTCTTAATCTCTGGTTTGTTCCTCCACACAATAGTATGCATAGTCCATTCTTATGACAGACTTCTCAAGAACTTCTGATTGATGTATTCTTGAGAGATAACTTCACCATGCATCTCCAGTTGACTAATTAACTTTTGAAGCCTTTCATAGGTTTGCTCAATCACTTTTGTGCTGGATGCAGCAAAGTTTTCATATTATTGATTTAGAAGATTTTTCTGAGTTTTCTTTGTAGCAGCATTACCTCCAAATCTGTTCTCAATTGCTTGCATCAGTGTCTTAGCATCCTTGTAGGAGTTGAACTTTAATTAATGCTCATTAGGTAAGGCCATCAACAAAGTGCTTCTTTCCTTTAATTTTGCCTTTCTTTATGCTTTCTCTTCAACACTTGTATGAGGGATAATAGTCTCCTTACCATCAACAGTTTTTGTTACTATGGGTGCATTACCATTTTGTATGATCTCCCATAGAGTGTAATAAATGCACTGTAGGTACTACTCCATCCTCATCTTTCAGAGATCATACTTACCGGGTTAGAGTATGGGTAGCTTGAAGGTTTGAGCAGATTGAGAGTCCATTGCTTCTTGAAAAAGTAGATCTTGTGTGTAGTAAAGTTTCTTCTTATTCAAAGCTTCTCACAAGCTCTGATACCACTTGTTGATCCTAATAGAATAGATCTTTAATCTCTTAGCTTGTATAAGGTATAGTTATGCAAGATAAATCTCACACAACTATAGTAGAAACTTTGATTGTGAATATCAAAGAATATGTGGAATCTAGTCAATGATACTAAGAAGAATTACAATGAAACAGTAATGAACAAGATCAATAACAAAAAAGTTTACCAAACTTTCAACCTCAATTAATACGAACATTCTTAATAGTGTTAGGGTTTACAAAACCTTAAAGCTACGAATAGATTAACAGAACAATGAAGGATATCTCAATGTATATACATTATACCTTAGGACCTCCTTTTATACACCAAGGAGTCCTACAACGCTTATAATACTTTCCTAAGTTATCATGATCTTCTAAACAAATAACTTATACGAATCTTTTACAAAAATATCTCATACTTATCTCGTAAGTAATCTTGATAAATAATCTTCATCTTTATCCTTTCTTTTGTCTTTATCCTTTTGATAGTATAAACTCTTCTAGCAGTTGTAATCTTTTAGCTGTTGTAACCAGTATCATTAACTTTTATACCAGCAGCACTAACTTTGCAGCATAACTTCCAAACAGCTTCAAAAAGTCTTTTAATCCCAACATAGTTGTTCTTAAGTCTTTAACTAATTGTTCATTTTGTTCTTTTAGATTTTTTACACATTCTAAACAAGATAAAAAACAATTTGAGTCATTAGATACCTCAAAGTTTGTAGAAGAAGTTGAACTTGTTCAAGAATAAGCCATGAGAGCAAAATTGGTTGGACCTTCTTCTACTTGGTCACTCCAATCATAGCCAAAGCCATCACATTGATACACTAAGGCATTTGAAGTATTTTCGTCAACTGGCACAGTCCTTCTGACAGGCTCCCAGTTTCTGCTGTCTTGATTCCTGGGTGCCCTGCACTCCTTTGCAAAGTTTCCTCTCTTGTGGTAGTTGAAACACTCCACCTTGGACTTGTCAAACCCAATCCTTTCTTTGTTAGCCATGTCCAACTTCCTTCCAGTATTCTTCAGGAATCTTCTTGCCCTCATAGTCAGCATAGCAATGTTCCACCTCAATTTTATCTCTTCTAGATCATCAGGATCTATTTGTTGTAGATCTTTATTATCAAGCTATGGAATACTTGGTTGGCTAGCAAAGAAGGAATAAATCACAGCATTACTCAATACTTCAACAGTTATTGAGCTATCAGCATCTCCCTGAGTGCTAGTAGTATTAATACCCTGAGCAATATTAACTACTCTAGTTGCATTATTAGTGCTGCTAGAGGACAGAAAGGCTACATTGTGTGAGTTTGTGGTTGAGCTAGATGTCTCCTTGACCTCTGATTCATAAGCCTTCAGATTGTTGAAAAGGTCATCCAAACTCAATGTCTCAATCTTTGGTTTGTTCCTCCACACAATAGTATGCATAGTCCATTCTTATGACAAACTTTTCAAGAACTTATGATTGTTGTCTTCTTGAGGGATAACTTCACCATGCATCTCTAATTGACTAATTAGCTTTTAAAGCCTTTCATAAGTTTGTTCAATCACTTCTATGCTAGATGCAGCAAAGTTTTCATATTGCTGCTTCAGAAGATTTTTCTGAGTTTTCTTTGCAGCAGTATTACCTCCAAATCTGTTCTTAATAGCCTGCATCAGTGTCTTAGCATCCTTGTATGAGTTGAACTTTAATTGATGCTCATTAAGTAAGGCCATCAACAAAGTACTTCTTGCCTTCAATTCTGCCCTTCTTTGTGCCTTCTCTTCAACACTTGTAGGAGGGATAACAGTCTCCTTACCATCAACAGTTTTTGTTACTATGGGTGCATTACCATTTTCTACGATTTCCACTAGAGTGTAATCAATGCACTGTAGGTACTGCTCCATCCTCATCTTCCAAAGATCATACTCACCAGGTTGGAGTATGGGTAGCTTGATGGTTTGAGTAGATTGAGAATTCATTGCTTCTTGAAAAAGTAGATCTTGTGTGTAGTAAAGTTTCTTCTTATTCAAATCTTATCACAAGCTCTGATACCACTTGTTGATCCCAATAGAATAGATCTTGCTTAGCTTGTATAAAGCTAAGTTGTATTGAATAAATCCAAAACAACTATGATAGAAACTTTGATTGTAAATATCAAAGACTATGCGGAATCTAGTCAATAATACTAAAAAGAATTTCAATAATGAATAAGAACAATAACAAACAGCTTACCAAACTTTTAGCCTCTATATAATACGAACACTCTTAATAGTGTTAGGGTTTACAAAACCTTGAAGCTAATTGACTTGTAATTTTTGTAATATCAAACTCTATACCCTAGGACCTCCTTTTATACACGAAGGAGTCTTAATGGGATTACAATATTTTCTTAAGTTATCAAAATCTTCTAAACAAATAACTTATACGTATCTTTTACAAAAATATCTCATGCATATCCCATAAGAAGTACTAACTTGATCTAACAGTACTAACTTATAACCAACAGCATTAACTTTCTTAGCAGCATTAACTTTATACTAACAGCAGTAACTTTACATCAGCAGTAGTAACCACTTAGTATATTTTCCTTAAACATCTTGAGGAGCAGTAACTTACACTAGCAGTCTTAACTTTTGCACTAGCTGTATTAATAACTTAGAATATTTTCTTCAGTCTTCACCAACAGTAGAAATCATAACCAGCAGCAGTAACTTCAATAGCACTAAGAAGTCTTTTAATCCCAACGGTTTTCCAAAGGAAAGTCTTACCAGTTCTACCATGGCCATAGAAAAATATGAGTTCTTGTTGGTATGTCATCTTTGCGTGAATGATGAGGTCGTATATCTTTATTTGTTCGTCGTTTAACTTTGGAACTAAATCATGTCTTTCTTGCATAAATTCTTCTCGATTGTTATTCCTCTCTTCCATTAGTAATCTGTTTGCTAATTAAGTTAGTAGTCCTGCAGGAGGCGTCGATAGACCGAAGTGCTGCAATGACTTACTATAGTTTTTTAGTATCATCTCTATTTCATAAAGTATGTATCCTTGCACGTCGCTGTCGTTAAGATGATAATTTAGAATATGTGCCATTTCTGAAACTCTATCTGGGTTGTCATGACTCATTTCCTTCCAATACTTTGTCCAAAGTTTGGAGGTATTTATAACGTCACAGTGGACAAATATGTGAGAAAAAAGGGATCTTAATTCAGGCAACGTTGCAGACACACATGCTTCTTGAATTGCGGTGTCCCACTCTTTATCGTCGCCTAGCAGACCCATAGCCTCACACGCTGCTCGACACATTGGATAAAACGTGTTGTTAACAGTTTGCACTTCAAGGAAGTCTCTGCAACCCGTTTGATGGCAAATAGCAATTCCAAAAAAAAAATTAATAGAAGAGCTCGCTAGAGGTAGGATGAACATATACTAGTTGCCCAATGGATGATCTATTATTTCGTCTTGGTGACTAGCTTTTATGTTTATAGTACCATACAAACTCTAACAAAAAATCCAAGTATGTTAAATGTCTTCGGTCTTCATTGGTGGTGTTGTAAGCAAACCATTCAGTAAGCGTCATATTTTTCCTGCCAGGTGGGTTCATAACGGATTTCAATCTGTCTTTGTCTCTAAAAGTGATTCGCTACATATCTTGAAGATGAACGGCCAAAATTCAGACTGTTGGTTCTCTACAGTGGATGTCAAATTTAAAAATTCCCCAATATGCTTCGTGAGCACATACGAAGCGACCTTCGAGATAGTTTGGAATCTCATCTACCGGCGGCCATAAAGGGCCTGCTGCACTTGGGGATTCGCCAAGAGGCCTAGAGATTCGAGCAAATATTATGCCTGTTCCTTTTGAGATATACTTGAAGAGGTATTTTATGAGCCTACTCCATCTACAATATTCGATGTTGATGTGAGCTTGGAATGCTAGAAGCAATTCACGATTGTATGGGACCATATAGCTGTTGTCTAAGCTGAATTGGTTCTTCGTTATACACCAGTGTCTCTTCTTTGATAGTGTACATGCCCTTTGTCGTCAAAAAATGTTTGGGGTGTGAATTTTTTTGGGATGCTGCATCTGTCGCCCTGCATACATGGAGCACTCAAATTAGCTGCTCCGCAAGGTCCATGAACCATCATTTTTGAAACAATCTTGTATCCATGTGGGTCGACATTTAGATCTGGTAGCTCTACCAAAATGAAATGATCAACATCTTCAGAACTTTATACTTGCTTGCCGAGTCTACCCAAAGCAATGTATGGCAATGTGGTAGACCGCGTTTTTGGAATTCAAGTGATATAGTACTGCCAGAAAAAATCAAGATTAGTAAAAGTTTGTAACTCAATGTAAATACAATAAAGATTTGCAAGGAAACGTACAGTATAATACCTCCTGTTACATCTCTAAAAGTTCGTTCTTTCTTTAGAAAAGAAACAAAAAGTTTGATCTTTTGCTTGAAAACCCGACAAACAACATATGCTCTGTCAGAGGTGGTGTGTTCTAGATAGTGGGCCATGCATATTTTAATCTCCAGCCAGTTTACGTTGCATGTAAATGTGATAAAGAACTGAGGATTGCCAAGCTTGCGGAAAATAGCAAGAGCATCTAAATAGTGGGCATACATATATCGTGTTCCTCTTGTAAAAGACATAGGAAGTATTATTCTTCCTCCAACTTCATGGCCATCTCGTTCTCCTCTTGAAATCACGTCGTATAACCCTGACAGATAATCACTTCGGATATCACTGCTTTTTTCTAAGGAAGTCGAGCTGATTTTGTACGATATAGCAAAAAACCCCTACCACGTATTGTTGGAAGAGCCTTCCACCTCTGCAAATCAGATTGTATTCATTGATACGATGATGCAATTGATATGCGTAGTATGCAAGCGTCGTTACTCGCTTTGCGTCTCCACTGCCGTCTGTTGATCTAAGTTTCAGTTTGGTATGAAACCCTGACTATGCATAGATGAAGAGGAGGGGGAATTGTAGTGACATATAGGATGGGTGCAATTTACTGATTCTTTGAGCCGACCCATCTTTGTGTTGGATTATGACGTCAAATTTTGTGCTGCCTACAGGCCCGCTGTCAAAAAATATTGCTCCGAGAGTGTTTGATGTAGGGAGTTCATAACCTCGTGCTCCTTTAGCGTTGTAGAGCCTTATCTAAAATTCTAGAATATCTATCTCTCTGCACTTATCCCTGGCTATTCGAAAAAGTTGTACCAACTCATTGTGAGCATTTAAAAAATGAAGGAGGCCTTCTACGATTGCTGGGTCTAAGCTGCTATTATTCAACCCTCCAAAGTGTCTCATTCTGTTTTCAACTTCATTATCCGTGTCATAAATGTACAACTATAAAAACCTTGCTGCTTCACCTACAGGTGGACACATCGATCAAATCCAATGATACACTTGGCCAAAGACTTTAAAAATGTAAGGGCCTCTACGGGTGTTAATTGACTCATCAATCTTCGCTTTGAATGATGTCATTGCAAACATTTGGTTGTATGCCCAGATGTTTTCCATAAAATGTTTATTCTAAAGGATATGTTTAATGTACTCATGCAGTTCAGGTGCCGATGGCATATAGATTTTCCCCCTCCACAACATAAGTGATATTCAGGTCTTCGCCTGTTTGAGTGACCTTTAAGGCGTTCCCCATACCAGAATGGAGCCCAACAATAGCGACATTGCTGGTCACAATCTCCTAAATCATCATAAATTGGCAAGGATCCTACATTCAACATTTTGTTATGGGTCAATAAATTAAAATAAGAAACCATACCGCTGATAACATATCCATGTAACCAAGCGACATAATCAGGATAAGGTGTTAAAAGAATGTTTACACTCATTATTGGAAGAACTACAGCCTTCCCCATTGCCACACGCAACTCTACGAGGTCGTCTGTTCCTAACTGTTGTAGCAGAGGTTAGTATTCTTTTCAAGGAAGCATTTTCAGACCTCACTAATATTGCCTGAATGTTTTCACGCGTTCTTTTACGCTAGGTTGATACTAAAGTACCAGCATGTCTAGACTTTGTGGGTAAAAAAGGAAATGGCCGAAACAAAGTAAACATCCACACCTAATGCTAAGCATAAAACAAGGAAAGTTGAGAACGAATAATTACCTTCGGTGGTGAGAAATATTGAGTTTTTGACCTCATTGTGGATAGAAGGCGTATTTTCAACGGTGTTAACGTTATCACCTCGTAAAGAAGTCGCCTGCGGATATTGTTGGGTGAGTCTGTTGGCGTGTTCTTTTCTAGGGGTTTGAAAATGAAGTATCAGCACGTGTAGAATCTATGCACGAACAAAGGAAATAATCAAAAAAACTTAACATAAAGAGGTAACAATAAGCATACAATTGGGAAATTTGAAAATAACTAACTACCTACAAGGATGGGAGGCATGAAGGTTGTCGACTCATTTTTTATAGCCTGCATATTCTCGACGCTGCTGCCAACCATAGCTCCTATAAAATTAGCAGAAAACCTCAGTGTTACATTTTGTGCACATAGATGAAAGTATTTTTCGAAAATGTCAAAGTCAGGGTGATTTTTGGGACTGCAACTGCTACCATCTTCAAGTTGTGATGAATTGGGCGAAAATTATGGCTTTACATTCCACGCACAGAGCTGGTGGTATCTATTAAAGACATCAAAATCTTCAAAGCTAGCACCATCTGTACGCTGTGATAAATCGGGCGATAACTGTGCCACTACGTTCCGCGCACGAAGTTGTGAGTATCTATTAAAGACATCAGAATCTGCATCTGTTTTATAGTTGTAACTAACGCAACCTGAAGCATCTGCCGGTACCTCTAACGTTGTTTGGAGAAAGTAACAAGCCGAGACATATAAATAAATATAAGATGAAACCTCATTAAATATGAAAGAAGAAACACATGTTATGTTTCAAGTACCTTTCAAAGCCGCATTGGAGCGTGGTCTTGCATTCCCTTGGCCAATTGGTTGACCAACATGAGCTTCTCCAACCATATGACACTGTGTAGCTGAGGTCTGAATATTTGAAGACCCATCAACCTGAAACAGCTGTTGAGTAGCATGCGGGAAAACCAACAACTGAGATACGCCTGTAGTAAGAAACAATTACAAAATCAGTTTCACAAACAGCATCAGGGGATGAAAAAGGAAAAAAAAGCTGTAATAACCTAACGAATCAGAATTGCCACCATATGCAGATAACGATTCAAAACTGGCACCCAACGCTAGAGGATTGGCATTTCTTGCCTCAGAAAGAACATTCACTGGATGGTTTCGGAGTGCTTAGAACCACTGATATTAGGTTGAACTACTTCTTTCCCTTTCATACTTACGTATACAGATACAACCACCAATGACCGTAAAAAACAAACGTAAAAACATCTTTAAAAGGAAACAATTTTAAAACAATACGACGCACAACAAAATGTGTTTGGAAATATATTTTATCAACCAAAATAAAAAAATTGTTAGAAGCTATTTAGAAGCCAATAAAATAGGTGTATGAAAGAATAGGGCATAGACACATGTAAGCCAAATGCAATGCAAATACCCATAAAGTTTAGTAAACATATAATAACACAAAGGGTAATGACAAAAGCAAAGAATCAAGGATAGCTTAGACAATTGAAAACATATGCAATGCGAAGGCCCAAAAAGTTCATAAAACAAATGAAATGAAAAAACACATAAAATTTACAAAAGATAGAATAACACAAAGGGAATATTAAAGGTCGTCAATAACTCAATAAGCATACAAAAAGCAACAATAACTCATGCAATTAGAAGCAACAAAATTAGACACAATGCAACATGTTACCAATCTAATAAACACACATTATAATAGAGCATTATTCACATATGCAACAAACCTTAATAATTAGCTTAACCCTAATAACATCAAGAACTTTACATAATTAACACTGATAAGAGTGAAATAACAAATTGTCAAATAGCAAATTGAAACCATTGTGCATCCTCCTTAACCAAGATAACCAAGTGTAAAAACCATGAAAAACACCCACATTAAATGTGTATAAGTTCCTAATTTTTCCTCAATTGTGGATTACAGTTGGAAATCATGCAAGCTAACTCCATTATTAGTGGGAAATTAATGAAGAAAGTGGGTCGATTATCTGAGAGAGAGTCAGAGCCGACAAAGAACGGGTTGTAAAAAGGAAACAACCCACACATAAAAGGGACGGGTTGGACAAAAACCAATTGGAGCGGTTTGGAGTGGTTTGACTCGGTCACAAACTGAGTCCCCTTAGTAAAATGGGTCAGGGCGCCCACTCTTTGTATAGTTTGTATAATTGGGCTTTACTCTAGACACACAAAGTGACCTAATAAAATTAATTTTCTTTTACCATATTCATAACATAAATACACAAGTGATTTGTCTAAGAAGTCTTCAACCAAAGCTGTGTTAAATGTAGTGTTGTTAAAAGCGGCCTAGGCGCTCGATGTTGGTTTGTGGTCGTTAAGTATGTTATTTATACGACTAGAAATACCTGAGTCTATCAGGGGCACACACGAATACACAAAGTGTATGTTTATTAAATGTTTAATACATCTACATGTTAGATATTTATTAAATGTTTAATATATTTCACGATAATTATTTAATGAGTGTTAGTGACCGTTAGACGCAATAACTAACTTAACTACTTGTTAAATATAAATGAGGGACTTTAAATGTAGAAAACAGAAACCCTTGTCCTCCTCCTAAAAGTGACAAATTTTGGAGGATTCTAGATGGGGTTTGTGTTTAAATTATTGTGATAAGGAGAAGTATTTGTGATAAGGAGAAGTGTTTGTGATAAGCTAGGAAATATAGTAGTTATCTTTAAAGAGTTGGAAATTATCTATAACTAAGCTTATACACTATATAAACACTCTCCTCCTCTCATTCTATTCATCCCATAAAAAATAAAAACATACGACATACTCTATTCTCCCCATTACTTTTATTCGGCAGATTCTTATTCCCAAAAGGGTATTGCTTTTCCATACGTACAAGGGTTAGCAACAAAGAATATAGACAATTATTTTATTTATTATTCTTTTATTTTTGCCAACCATTCAAACATAATATCACTTTGATATTCGAATTGGTTTTGAAGGTTGAACAAGACACAAGTTTGTTTATTTATTTATTCGTAAAGCAACCACTAGCATCATAGTGTGCTCGTGTGACATGTTGTGTGAGCAACCATAGAGGTGGTACATTAACCACTTGACGCTTAAGATTTGGTTCTCTCGTTTATTGATTTATTCAATAAACTAACTATTAGTTTTTTTATTTGTATGTTAATCTTTAAATATCAAACTAGATATATCCGTTGCGTACTCGTAGTAAATGGTTTACTAGTTATAAAATCCCAACAGTGGCATCATGAGTCAACCTCGTTTGGTGCTATGGGTTACATACTAAATAACATGATAGATCTGATATGTTCACATTTATTTATTGTTTTAACTGAAAATTATGGAAATAACATGCATTCTTACCATAAATAATAAATAAAAACTAGATCTTGATTTATTACCAGTTAATAAAGCATTAAAATGGTAGATCTAATTAAATTGTTAATTAAAATACAAATTTTATTTTGTTATTAATTATTATTCGGCCTTAAGACTGACGCAATCATATTACATGATGTATTGGCTCACTAGGCACCGAGCTGAAAACCTAGTGAGGGTCTTTTGGTTCTCCTTTTGGGTAAGACTCCTTCCTTGTAATGAGGATTGAGAAATCATGCATTATCTGATTTACTGCTTTCATATAAGAGTCTGTCTTTACCTCTACCACTTTTTCTGTCTATTTATATGCTTATATGTTATTATTCCTTGTGACTTGGTATAAATATGTGCAAAAGATTTTTGAAACTATAAATAAGAAACTATTTACTTATAGAGAACTGGTTTAATTTGTCTGAAAAATCCACACATATTATTAATTCCATTGTGATGCTATGTGTTATTTGTAAAATTGTTTTTTTGAAACAATAATACGGACAGTTAAACTTATGAACTTGTTTTATTGTAACTTGATTATATTTTGCGAAGTCTTATGTGTCAACTTGGGTTCGGCTTACATTCGATAATCATGGCCCTACAAGGTTTCCCACGATGAGACTTGCAAATATATCAACTTATAATCTGCTTAAACTACAAAAGTTTTATGCTTTTATCAACGAGACTTGCTACTACATATAGCATATGTACGGGTTCATGCAAGGACATGGTTTTAGCGATTTTTTAGGGTTTAATTGACCTTTAATCTTTTCCCGTGCCACTACATGTTTCGACATATGAGGCAATTATTGAAAGAACTTGTGTCTTCGGACACATGTAGAGTACGATATAGGATTTGGTTAATTTTTAATTTTCTCCCGCGATATTAGTACACCTTAATAAAGTTAACAAGTAATTTTCTTAATATGATTTACAAAGATGTTTGCATGCTTCTTTGTACACCTTTTGACACATGTTTTATAAAACCTATATGTATACCCTATGTGTAATTTAAGTCTATGCCAACCAATCTAAGAACACTTGCAATTGGTTTTATCTCTTTGGTCAGACCTTAAGATAATTTCAACCCAAGGTAAATTTCTTAATAGGTCAGATCTATGTCAATTTTTGCAAGTTCTTACATTGGTCGACTTAATCGAGTATGATTGGTCAGACCTTGGACCCGAGGCATAAGATGAGACTAAACATGCTCATGACATTACTATATGTTACTAATGCCATGACAAGTCTCATAAAACTAAGAGTTGCATTTATTATAATTAACGCACGCCGTTTACCTCTTGCCACATTGTTTACTAGTTGGTCAGACCTTCTGTAATAAGTGGGAGCTCAAGTTGGATCTTAGTCTTATTAGTAATTAATCAGGTAGTTAATTGTTTTAAGAATTTAATAATCAAAAATACAAATCATTTGAACTTTTTCATTGTAGATGACTACCACCATCATAAACAATTCTGTTTTCAAGGCATTCTTTAAAAAACAGAAACTAACTGGACCTAACTTCATCGACTGGTACCACAATCTTTATATTATGCTGTCAGTCAAGGACAAGTTAACCTATTTGGAGCATCCAATGCATGTTGTCCCTGTTCCTGTTCCTGGACAAGAAGTTCCTCTAGATGTCCTTGCTGCTCGTAGTACATGGGTCAAGGCTTCTAAGGAAATTGTTGGTCTTATGCTTATGATCATGGATCCAGATCATTCAAAAGAATCTATAACCTATGTGGTTGCATATGAATGCTTAAGGAGTTGAAAAATTTTGTTGTCCCAACAGGGGGCTGAAAGGAACTTCTTCAAACCGTGAGAGAATTTCATGCGTGCAAGCATGAAGAAGGTCAGTCTGTGAGCTCTAATGTTCTTAGAACGATGAGCTACATAAAAAATTTGGAGCGTAGTCATCCCATGTCACTGAACCTTGCAGTGACCCTTATTTTGGTCTCTTTATCTAAGGAATATGACAGCTTCATGTAGAACTATAATATGCACGGCATGGGGAAGACTGTGAATGAATTACATGCCATGCTTAAGCTTCATGAGCAGCCGCTTCTAAAGTAAGATGCTCCTCCTGCGCTTCATGCCATATGAGCGGGTAGGATCTAGAAAAATAATCACAAAAACAAAAAATCGCAAATGGTTTAAGCGGAACAACATAAAGGAAATGAAAAGAATAAGTTTCTTATGCGGCCTAAGCCAAGATCCCCCTCCACCAAAGAAGGATAATCATGCTAAGGACGCAATCTGCCACCAATGCTGTGAGGCAGGTCATTAGAGAAGGAACTATCCCCAGTGTCTCACCAAGGTGATGAAGAAAAAGAAGTTATCTTAAGGAACTGGTACTTTGGGTATCTTCACAATAGAACTCTATTATGTTCCTAGTAAATCTTGGGTTTATGACACGGGTTGTGGTACTCACATCTGTAATACTACTCAGGGTCTTAAGGGAAGTAAGAAGCTGAAGCCAAGAGCTTTAAACCTGTACGTGGGCAATGGTCATCGTGCAGCTGTTGAAGCTATTAGAACTTTTCATTTATGTCTCCCAAGTGGATTAGTAGTTGTTTTGAACAATTGTCATTTTGCTCCTTCTATTACTATAGGGATTATTTCAGTTTCACGTTTGTATGACGATGGTTTTATTAACCGTTTTGAGAATGATGCATTTTCAATTTCTATGAACTAGACGAATACCCGCGCATAGCGGCAAAAATTAGTGATAAAAAAAGTTTATGGGTTATAAACGAAAAATAATAAAAGTTTGATGGTTTGGATATTAAACATAATGTTTTGAAACCCGGTTCAACCGGTTATGGTCGAAAAAATAGGTTAAACTAAACTATTTTTTTTATATTTTCGAAATCCGATTAGACCCGCCGGGTTTGAAGTGACCCAGGTCAACCCGGTTTTCGATATATATATATATATATATATATATATATATATATATCTATATATATATATATATATAGATATATATATATACCTTCCTCTATCATTCCAAATTATATATAAATTTATTTTTATGAAGATCAGGTTGGACTCGGTGATCGCAACCGATTCTGGTTGAAAAAATAGGTCAAATTAAACCTTTTTTTTTTTTGAAATCTAATTAGACCCGCAGGGTTTTAAGTGACCCGGGTCAACCCGGTTTTTGGTATATATATATACACACTCTTTATCATTCCAAATATATATAAATTTATTTTTGTGTAAGACCGGGTTGACCCGGTGATTGAACCGGTAACCCGGTGACTCGACCGACCGGTTGACTTGATGATCGAATAGGTTGAACCGGTAACCCGGTGACTCGACCGGGTCGATTAGAGATCGGGTTGACCTAAAATAAAGTTGAAAATAAAAGTTGAAAATTCAAGATTAGGTGCTTTTTCCTTTATATGTAGTATAGATAATTTATGTTATTTTCATGCTATTCCGAGGGATGGCATTTATGAAATTGATTTACATAATTCTAATACAAATGATAGTTCTATGTATGATGTTAGCAATAAAAGAGCCAAGTTAAACTTGGACTCTACTCTCTTGTGGCACTATCATCTTGGACATATTAGCAAAAAACAAATTAAGAAGTTACAACATGATAGAATTCTTAATCAAATGACATAGAGCATTTGGATAAACGCGTTTCATGCCTGTCTGGTAACATGGCACGTAAACCTTATTCACATCAAGTGAAAAGGGCTAACGATCTACTTGGACTAATACACATGATGTATGTGGCCCATTTAGAACTGTGTCAAGACAAGGAGCTAGCTACTTTGTCACCTTCACTGACGACTTTAGTCGTTATGGATATGTTTACTTGCTTAAACATAAACATGAAGTCTTTAAAATCTTTAAAGTGTTTCAAAAGGAAGTAGAAAACCAACTCGGTAAGACCATAAAATCCCTATGTTCTGATCGTGGAGGCGAATATATAAGTCAAGAGTTTTTGGATCAACTTAAGGAGGATGGGATTATTGCCTATCAGACTCCTCTATATACGCTACAACATAATGGTGTGTCTGAGAGAAGGAATAGAACCGTGCTAGACATGGTTTACTCCATGATGAGTCAAACAACTTTTCCAAAGTCCTTTTGGGATTATTCCCTTGAGTTTGTTACTCGCATTCTCAATATGGTTGTGGAAATTAGGAGGGGGGGTTGAATAGCTTACCAGTTAATTGGAGTTTTAAAACTTTGCTTATAAAAATGCTAGATTCGAGTATATGCTAGATCAACCAACGATATAAACAACCAATATATCTAACTACTTGCATTACATTTACAATATAAACAATAAGTATGAAGTGTAAATAAAAGATAAGAGATAAGAGATAGAACCATCAAATCACAACATCAAGATTTATAGTGGTTCGGCTACGAAGCTCTTCTTCACCTTATTCCAATCCTCGAGTATCCG
>BQNB010098599.1:1954-20906 GCA_026074375.1 Tanacetum coccineum
TTGAAAAGCACTTGTGTCCAAAGTAAAACAAGTAATATGTTCAAAACTCACGGTTTTCATATATAGGAATTTAATGATCTCAAATGATGTAGTAAACAAATCAAGCTTTAATCAGTTCATAAGAAACAGCCATGTATCACACATGTTTTAGAAGTCATGTAGTAAGCAAGTAAAAATATTCATGTAACGCTTGAGTGGTAACAATCAATAAGTTTACTTTGTAAAACGAGCATGTATTCTCACCCCGAAAACAGTTTATGAAAACCATTAAGAGAGAAAAGGTGGGGCTATGAACTCACCGAGAATAGATGAAGTGATCAAGAAATCCAAACAAGATAGAAACGAACGTCGACAATCAACCGCGACCTATAAATAAATATAATATGCGATTGGTACACGAGCTATATAAAATATGCAACTCATCGAAATATAACATGTACATATATATAGAACATGCATAAAAAGTGACACTTAGGAATCCATGACAACTCCACTTATTATTTCTATTAGTTACTTATTTTCCGAAATTTATGTCGTTTTATTAGCAACTAGCTACCGCTTAACGACTTACCTAACAACTTCAACACTTGCTTATACTTCTTCTCCAGTTTCTTATGTACCTTGACTTACTACTATGTTTGCCCCAATGGTTCTAAGCAAGTTTTACTTTTCATTAACTCTAACAAATCACAACTAGCTCAAAACGAGGCCTGCAGAAAGTTATCAAAAGTTGGGCAACAGCAGGTACCCTTAAACATTTTATAAAAATCTAAAAAAAATACAGTAGGTCACACATATCATGTACAATCTCCAGATTAAATTTCGTCCAAAAATATTAAGTTTTGACCCGCCTGCACACAGCATCTTTACTTACGAATTTCTGGACAGCCAACACAGTTTTGATACTTAATCTTGTACAATGGGTTTGACTCACTTTTACATTCTGAAAATCGATGAGGCCTAGTTTTCTGGAAAGTAGACTCGAAGTAGATAGTTCTAGAGTCCTGCAAACTTAGAAAAGATTTTGGCACGACCAAGTTATGACGTCCCAAAGTTGACCCAAATTCGGATATAAAAACTGTCACTTTCTGAAATTTGCCGAAACAATTTCCTATCTAAAATCGGCCATAACTTTTTTGTTTTTAAGAGTTAGAAGCTCTAATTTATACCAAAACGATCATTTGAACGACCTTTACAATTTTAAACACTAAAATCTTGGTTTACAACCCACTAAATCAGCCGATTATATGCCTAAACTTTCTGCCCTAATCTATAGATATCTTTCAATCCCTTCAACACCAATTCAAGCTTCACAAATCCTAAAACTAGCCTAATCCCCATACTAGATCACCTCGAACATCATCCAAACTCAAAATCAATACATGTATTATAGTTAATGGATTCGCAAACACAATTATTGTGCATGCACACATATATAAAATTAAACCTTACAAAAATTAAAAAGGAGACTTACAAAATATTAGAGAATCAATAGAATGATCAAAACCACAAACCCTTGTGGTTTTGAAGGGTTTATGAACTTGGCCGAACCACAAGGAGAGCAAGAAAAACCCAAAACTTGATTTTTATTCACCCAAAACTTGTTAAAATCACTTAATCTTGAACCTTGCTACTCTAATTACCCTTAATTAGATCAAAACTCATCCAAATTAAAAATCAAGAAAATCAATAACTTGTGAAAATCTTATGCATGGTGGATTTTAATTGAAAAGAATGATGAGGTTTAGTTTATAATTGAATTGGAATTGAATGGGAATGATTTAGGATTGATTGATTATGATTTTTGGGGGTTTTTTGTTGTTGGTGTCGAAAACAGAGAAGAAAGGGAAGAAGAGACATTATTTTTTTTTGTTAACTGAATTTATGAGTTTTCAAAGAGGGGTCAAGGCTTTATATATAGGAGATCTTGTGTCTAGATGTGTTTCCATAAAAAAAATTGTAGAGGGACGTTGGTTTATGTGTTTGACCGGCCCCTCCCCTATGTGGGTTGGGCTTGGTTGGGTTATTATTATTTTTTTACTTATACTTCATGGTTCTTGGGCCCAATATTTAGTTATCTTGTTATTAGTTTGCAAAAACACGATTTTGATCTAGTGGTTATTTTCAGCCAAAGCGGAAAGGGGAAAAGTCAAAGAGTACAAAACTAAAATAAGTAAGCTCTCGAAGCTAGGATATGGAATTGTTGATTTCTTGATCGTTAGAATGAATAAATATCCAAAGTTCGACTTGTGAATGTTTAAAACGATGATTTTTAATAAATTAACTAAAAATAATAAAATAAATTCTATAAAATTAAAAAATAGAATTTATAGGCTCGGAATAAAAGGCGACGTGAAATACGAGTTGCAATAGATAGAGTTTGATTAAATTCTAAAAGTCACATGTAACCACATAAAGTGAACTCAAATAATAAATCAATAAGAGTCAATTATCAACGTTTGGCTTGTCGGTTACTGAACTCAAAAATTGACGGATGTCACAGGTTTTTTCCCGGTTTAAAGGGATTTCGTCCCGAAAGTTAGTGCTTGTCTTAAGCTATAGCACTAGCGATTAGTTGTGGATACTTCGTTCATATCGTCTTCTAGTTCCCTATGTAGTTCTGGTCCTCGCCGGGGATCCAACGAATCCTTTTTTACATGGATTCGACTCTTTTCAGCTCTTGACCTCACGGTCATGCTTTCCATAGTTTTTTCTAGACCCCAAAATAAAAAAATATAAAAAAAAAAATTGGAGTTTGGCGTCCGATCTATGACTTCTTCTAGCGGTAAGTGTAAATTTACGTCGGCCAGACATTTCTTCAAGTTTGACACGTGGAATATGTCATGAATGTCTACAAGTTGTTGTGGTAGACGCAAACGATAAGCACCAGGACCAATCGGTTTTTCGACAACCTTGATTGTTAAATTGGTTCTCGGTTGAGAGCCTGCTTCTCTTACCGAAACGTCCCACGCCTTTCCTAGGTGACACCTCTTTCCATATAATGCTTCGAAAGGAGCACAATTGACGCTCTGGTGGTAGCCGTTGCTGTATGAAAATTCTACTAAGGGTAGAATAGTATCCCGGTTTCCTTCAAAGTTAATTGTACATGCCGAATGCATATCTTCCAATGTTTTCATCGTACGCTCTTTCTGACCATCGGTCTGTGGATGGTAAGCTGATCCGTCCCAAATACACCATATATATAATAAAATATATAAGGATAATCAATTATAGTATAGTAAGTATTTCCGCCGGGTTAAGAAATTCACTTTTAACCAAAGTGAAAACTCAAAAACTTCCCGGGTCGTTTATTCCCCAACGAAGTGTGAATTGAAAATCGGAAGCATTCGTGATCGCGCGTTTTGAATGATATAAAAGATTTTGATTATGTAATCTAGTTCTACTTAATAAAACACATAAAGGCAATATTAGAAAAATTTAACGACAAAACAATTAAGCAAAAAACTATTAACGGGAATTAAACGAACGCGACATTTAAATCCTAAATTATGAAAAATAAGACCTAAAATGATTTTTCTACTATTCCTAATCCTAAATGACTAAAAAATGAGAATAAAGAAAACTAGACCAAAAACGAAGGTATTTAAAGCTAAAAACGCGAAGGAAACGAGAACGGGATCAAATCCTGTTCTTTAAAAAAACAAATTTTGAAATAATAACCCTACGAATGCAAATTTATGTTTCCTAGGTCCTACATGATAAAAGAAAATTTAAAAAATAAAGAATTTATATTTTTTTGATTTTTATTTAATTTATTATGATTTAAAAACTGTTTAAATAAAAATTAATTATAAAAAATAGTAAACTAATTGCAAAAATTATGAAAAAAATACAGAAAAGTGCTTTGAACTTTGCTTTATCTAAGAAAAATACTAACTATGAAAAAGAGATGAATATGCTAGTTTTAATATAAGCATTTTACGAGTATAAGCTAAAAACTGAAGTGACATATAACAAATAAAATTGTGCATGTTATAATACCTGATAAAAGACCCGTGGTTTTAGGGACAGTTGGTGGTGGGTGTGGTGTGTGAGGCGTTGGTTTCACAAAGGGGGAGGTCTTGGGTTCGTACCCCATGCCTCACCTTTTTTTTTAAAAAACTTTTGTTTTTTTCAATTTGCTTTTTTTTAAAAAACTTAAATGTACAGACAAAAATAAGCAATTTTGAATATAACAACTTTTTATGAAACTTGAAAAATAAGCTGGGATAGACACATTAAAAAGTTATAGCAGACACGCTTATTAAGACTAAGGCTAAAAAGACTACATCTATTTGGCTTTTTAATGACTAATAAGCAAATGCAAGGGTAAATAAGCAATGGACAGCAACTCAAAATATATCTAAATAGCAAACAGGAACAGAAATAGCCAACTAGTAAAACCATAAAAGCACTAATAGCTTTTAAGCATTATGGGGCTAATATAAATAAGTATACATATCAGCCAAGGGTAGGCTATTTAGGCCATGTTGGTTTAATTTAGATCCTGAGAATGAGACTTATTAGCCTTAAGGCTTATAAAGCTTATAGCCTAGACACCTAGCTACAATAATCTACCAATGAAATATAGGGTTTTGAAAATAAGCAAGGCATAAAAATCCAATCAAAAACCCCTAATAAGAGCTTGCGAACAGTGACCTTTGGGGCAAAATGGGTTAAAAATAGAATTTGACCTTTAAAACTTAAAAGACCACCAAAAGTAGATTTGAAACTTAAATTGCACTCTATTTTAATCCTAAAAACACTAAGAATAAGCATTTAACAAAAAAATATAAAGGATTAAACCTATCATCCTAATTGTCACTACATATTGCATTTTAAGAAATTGAAAACTTTGTTTTGACATAAAATTTAACTATGGACAATCTAAACTAGTTCTAAGGCTGATTTTAAACTAAACAACAGTTGAGATTAAGTTGCATAATGTGTGACACCTAAGTAACCAGAGTATGACGTATACTGGTGCTTTCCAAACACCCATATATTAAGCAGTTTTAACCAAAAAGTATGAAGAACACAAATCTAAGCCATAACTTCTCAAATCCAGATACTTAACATCTTTTATCAAGCCTAATGATCAAATTAAATCCACTATTTAAGCATAAACATATCAAATACAAATTATTCAAATTTTGAGGAAATATGAAACAAATTTTAGCAAAACTAAACAAACTTGCATTCATTCATTTTATTAAACAAAACAGATGCAGAAACAAGCTATCAAGCAAAATTCAGCATTCTAAAAACATGAAATAAATACTAGCATAAGCAGCAAGAAGCAATTGTATATCAGTGACAAGAAATTTGTTAAGGAAAATTACAATTTATCTTAGCAATTGTTGAAGTCCTTACCGGCTATTTAACACCCCTTAGTCCTGATTATTCTCTGAATTATTAACATACCTAATCAAAACCATCCAAGCTTAAATAAGCTTTTTACCCAAATTCCATAAAGAATCCCACAAATACTTCAACTTTTAAAATGCGAACATTAAATGTATAATCACAAAAAGCTCAAACAAGCTTAAGCAAAATTATGAAAGCAGCAAAGAGAACACAAGTTAAAAGGACAATAAATGTTAGTGGATATTAATGAGTAGAAAAATGGAAATGGACAATATTTTTTTGGGTTTTTATTAATTGAGTGAAAACGAAATTACAATAAAGAAAATTGACAAGGTAATTAAAAATGCTGGAAAGTAAAATTTACTTGAAGGTGGATATTACCAGATTTTAATAACATTAAATTGGTTAACACTTTCTAAGCTAGCTATCTATCCACTATTTATAGTGGAAATGAGGAGGCTGAGGAGGACTTGGTGTGTTTTCTTTGTGAGAGAATTGAGGAGTGTAGCCCAAGGAATAAATCCCAGCCTTTCAATCTATGATCCCATCTTGAAAATTCAATCTTAGCCGTTGGATTATTGATGTGGGAGTGCGGACCGCCAAGCTGGCACTTGTAGCAGTGTGTCATGTCTTTTGCGTGACTTAGGAGGAGCATGTAAGCTTGATAGTGACTTCAAACCGCCATGGTTAAGCATATTTGTACATGGTTTTACCCTGGGTCTAGTGACAATGAACAGGTAAATACTTTTTTTCTTTTTGGGGGGCGCCATTTTTTTTTCCTTTTTAACCGTTTGACATATCATGACCCGGCTTATTAAATTTTTGACTTTGGGCTAATG
The DNA here is from genome assembly GCA_026074375.1 of Tanacetum coccineum. NCBI lineage: Eukaryota > Viridiplantae > Streptophyta > Magnoliopsida > Asterales > Asteraceae > Tanacetum > Tanacetum coccineum. Next base: position 8,161 of record BQNB010098599.1, read on the forward strand.
AGTATGGGATTGGGCCACTGGTTTTATTTTTGGGCTGTGGTTAAGGATAAAGGTATAGGATTTATTGTTTTGGGCTTTGTTAAGAGACTAACGACCGTTAGTCTTTTAATAAAAAGGAATAACGGCGTTATATGTTTAAAGACACATTATGAAATTGATTTATCATTTAAGGGTAATTTGGGTATTTCAAGGGTTTTGTCCTTTTGTGGGTTGACCATGGTTTGACTTTTGTTGACCAAGGTTGATCATTTTGCTCATAAAACCCCGACTCTTGTGCACTCTTTCTTTCTTGTGCCCGGTTTTGTCTTGTATTTGCCTTGATTTTATCCATTTCTTTAATATTCGTACCTACGCATACACAAACACAAAAACAAGCATATATTTTCCATTTTTATTATGTTTTTGGTCTTTTGGGTTTGTTTTTCAAGGTAAAAGATATGTATAAAATAGCTAATACCAAATTCCCCCATACTAAGGTATTGCCGTGTCCTCACGCAATATTATATGCTCTAAAACCAAATACCTCAAAACCTCCCCAAACTAATCCTTTAAAAAGTAGTAAAGTCTTTTGTGGGGAGAGTTAAGAAATCACAAGTTATAAAACACCCCGCTTTCCTATTTTCAAAAACTTTTTTTTTATTTTTATTTTTATTTTAATGATTTTCCATAATTCCCTAACTATAACTTATACTTTGTTTATGTGTGACAAAATGTATTGCTTTCATTATTCAGTTGATAACTTTTAAGATCACGGAACAAAAAAGCACTTAAAGTGTCCAATTGGATAAATTCATCGTCCTTGATTTTCACCTCTCCAAGCCAAGCTTACAAACAAGATCATTGTAAATTACAAGTTATGATGCTAACACTACTTATAAGAGCTAAATGTGTACTTACCTGTTCCTCCCTTATTTCTAATTTTGTATCTCAAGAGTTTATTTTAGTCATATACCCGAGGCTCTTTGAAGACGGTTATGTCCGATATTATTAATTCAAAAATAAAGTGTAACGGTAAAGTCGCAATAATTAGTTCCTAGCCCTTTTCAAAAGAAAACAATGTCATCAAGATAAAGTCTACATCGAGTCGATCAAAATTTGGCTTTTATTAGGTTACTTAAGCGAGGTGCCATTTACGTCATATACCCGAAGGCTCTTTAAGACATAAATTGCACCATATACCCTAAGGCTCTTTAAGGTACAAACAAGATAACTTTAATCATTCCATATACCCTAAGGCTCTTTAAGGAATGACAGAACAGCAAAATTTATAGCACATTATCCATTCCGTATACCATTAGGCTTCTTTAAGGAATGAATAAGGCCTCTATTAATTTCATCTGATTAGTTCTAAAAACTTTATCCCATATACCTAAGGCCTCTTTAAGGGATAAGAAATATATTTATTATTGTGAAAATATAGTATGCCAAAATTAGTTATTCCTGATGTATACTCTCCTCTTAATCAACAATGAAAACTAAAGAAAACTTCTAGAACTAATTATTACCAAAAAACCCGCACAAACTTTCCTTTTTAAAATTAAATTAATTATAACAATTTATTAATAAAGGTGAAAACAATCTACGGGAGATAATGAAAAAGAAAAAGCCACAATTATAACACTTATAAGCCCTTAAAGAGAATCAACTTTTCTATGTTTTGCTTCAAAACTTATTACTATCTATCATCTTACTTTTCTTCACAATTTAAAATTTCTAATAAAGAAACTTGTGAATACTTAGCCTATGAATTAAGATTGGCACTTAAATAAGTCTCATTGACTGGCAACAACTTTTATTCTAATAAATCGATCTTGGCATATTTAAAATTAATTATGGTACTGGCGAGTCTTGATTTTTTATCGCTATTACTCGCGGTTTTAAAAGCCTCCTTGTATAAAAGATTAGCAAAGTTCAATCTACAAAGTTAAGGAGAAAGCTAAGATTACAAATCGGTCGGGTCAAAATTTACTTCTCGTTCTCACCAACGGAAAGCCTACATTCGTTTCTAAACACTTATTTTTTTATCAACTACTAATTATTATTTTTTTTCATCATTTTTTAACACATAAAACTTATAATTTTTTAAAATTTTTTGCTATTTTTGCGGGAAAACAGGGTACGTGAGAACAACGACTGCAGGTAAAATCAAATCGATAGATTCCCCCCCATACTAAAATTACACATTGTCCTCAATGTGTGACGGATACCCCCATACTAATTTCAAGGCATAATTCAAGTATAACGGGGTCTCTTACGAAAATCTAAAGCCGTTAATTAAGTATGCCAAAGATAAACGATAATCGATAAGATTAGGATATTGGATTCCCTAAATGAAGCTGAGGATATGAAGCTCGAATATATGAATGGACAAAACCATGAGCACGAGAGTCTTCAAAATCCGGGAATCCTAGATATAAAATCACAAAACACAAACACGAGAAAGATTGTTAGGAATAAATCTTCACAAGACTTAATACTGCCAAGGTACAACTAACAGTACTAATGGAGTTAGTACTGCCAGTACATACTTAGTACTGCTAGTGTTAGTTTAATACTGCTAGGAGAAAGAGTTAATACTGCTGATGGTCAAAGCTGCTGACTTGGAGATAAGTATGCATGGAGATTATTATGCGATGATGGTAACTGATCCTAAAAGATAGGTAGTTAGTTTTGTAAAGGACTCATTGTGTTCTATAAAAGGAGATCCTAGGTTTTAGCATAGATACAGATATATACTTAGACTTAGACGAATACTTTTAGAGAAAGATTGTGATAGCTTTAAGGTTGTAACCCCAGTACTTCAAGAGTACTCGTATTATTATTCTAATAATATTGAAGCAGTTTATTCATTGTTCATTGTTTGTTTGTTTATTACTGTTCCATTGATAAACACCTCTAGAGTATCAAAGTGTAGATTCCGCATACACTTTGGTATACATACAAAGTCTCAACCATTGTTATTTTGGATTCATCCAAGGTAACAAACACTTTACTACGTAAAGAATCGATATGGCGTTGGGGGAAAACAGTGGTATCAGAGACCCTGATGCTTGAGGAAACTTTGATCTTCTAGGGATAATGGGTTGGAAAATTCTCAAAACAATGCGTTGGCAAAGTTCCATGCTCAAACTCGGGGAGTATTTAAGATGTGAGGAAATCAGGATCAGCAGTAGAGAATAGTAATTTGCAGATCCATGTTATAGTGCGTTATGGGATCAAAGGGAATAGAAAATGGAAATTCGCTGCGGTACCTATTCCTGTTTACAGCACCAGATCTGGTCCATCAACAGCATTAAAGATGATTCATGTGCCCTCTTACTACTGAAGAAAAGAGTTGCAAAAAGAATGGACTGTAACAAGGCTCGAGTATTTTGCTCATGGCATGTGCACAATGAACATCAAATCTTACCTTTTAAACCTGTTTTGTTGCATGCCTCAAACAATGTTTGCTGCCATTAAGCTATAGATTTGGAGGGAATGGAAGCAACTAGAGGACACAGAAGGCCGTTACTGAAGCATCAGTATGAAAATTTCAATGCTTCAAGATAAGAAGTATCTTGATTCCATCTTTAAACAGGCTTCAAAGCTTGTTAGTAGGTTGCAATTCTGGGTGTAGTTATCTCCTGAAGATGAATGTTTAAATTTGTTGAGGGCTTACCTTCGGTGTGGGGATACTCATGTGGTTAGTCTGGAGATGACAATACCCGGACTTTGATCTATGGGTTTGGATTGATTTGACAACAAATTTTAAAATTATTGAAAAAAGATGAAGAGATCTACTGGTGCTATCAATGATGAAAAGATTGGCATTTCAACCACTACTGGTGCCAAAGCAGTAGTATTAATAATATTAATAGTGTTAATCCTGAAGTTAGTACTGGTACCACCAAAGTTAATACTGCCAGTACTGAAATTAGTACTGCTAGTTTTAGTGATGCCACAGTATATGCCTTTTTGTCCCACTAACCACAAGGGTTTCAAACTAGTTCATAGATGAAGATCTTGAGCAAACTTCATGATGATGATTTGGAGAAATAGATCTAAGTGGAATATGCACTATCTGAGCATGAGGGCAAGGAAAGTTCGTCATATCAGAGAACTGGAAGGAAGATAAATCATTGATTGAAGCAGTACGGCTAGATATGATCATTCAAAGGTAGAAATGTTTAACTGCCATATAAATGGTCATTTTGCAGAGACATGCGGAGCACCAAGAAGTAAAGACAACTAATATTGGAATAAGGTAAGCTCATCAAAGGCTGTAAGGATTGAAGATGCTTTGAAAAAGGCAATGTGGTGCTATAGATGGTGCTGGATTTGATTGGAGTGAATGGCAGAGGAAGAAATTCAAGCAAACATGGCTCTCATGGCATTATCAGATTCTGAGGTATCAAAATGATAAATCTTGTTCTAAATCTTGTTTGCAAAATTATGAAGCTCTAAAGATAAGTATGATTATTTACTTGTAAATTAGATGATAACCGGTTTTAAAGCTTTACATACAAAAGAGATTATCACAATTTTAGAAGGGAAAATCATTAAATATAAAGAATCTGAAGTCCTTTTTTCTGAGGAAATTACTTTGCTTAAAAGAAGTGTAGGTCACAAAGAATATCTAATGGGATTGGGTATTACTTAGAACTGAATTGAAAAGGTTAATTGAAGAAAAGGAGGGGTTTATAGTTTAAGATGGCAAAGTTGGAAAAAATTTTCAATCAAAAGACTTAGATCAATTTTTAGCAAGTAAGTAAATGACAAAAGCAAAAAGGTTATGGTTATAATCTGTCCCTTCACCTCTCCTTTGATTATATATAGACCAAATCTTTAGATCTTTATCTATTCAGTCTAGAATAATTCAAAACAACCTAAGGTAATAGGTTTGGTACTAGGATTCAAGTGTAAAGGCCTACCACTGTTGTGACTAAAGAGTCAGATAATTCTAAGGAGTATACTGATGACTTTTTAAACAACACAAAAAGACTGATTCTTAAAACTAGCTCACTTAGGTAGACAAAGATTGGAAAGAAAACAGTTGTTCTGTTCCTGCTAATTCAAGTTAGGGAAAAAGGCACCTAAGAAGCTAGTAAATAATAATGATTGCTACCAATCATTGAAGATTGGGTTGTCAGATGATGAGATGATGTTGAGCCTATCCCTAAGGTTGAAAAGAAAAAAATAAAAATAACTTGTTATACATACGGTACTAAGAAAGAGTTTGTATAAGACCTGAAGCACCAGTTAGGAGGTCAGTTAAGTTTGCACAATGTAAGGTCACAAAGACCTAGAGGAAACCAAAGAAATTGGAATGGTCAAAATGAATCAATTAGGATTGTTAACTTTGTGTTTACATAACAAGGCTTGTTTTATCTGTGGATGTTTTGATACATTCAAATAAGTTGTCCTAATGTTCACAAACATCTGGTTTCCAAGAGCAGTCTTAATGAAGACTGGCCTAAAAACTGTTAATAATGCAAGGCCTGTTAATACTGTTAGGTATGTTAACACTGCCAGACCTTTTAGTACTGCTAAGTCTTTTAATACTGTTAGGCCTTCTTATACTGCTCACCCAAAATCAACAGTTCATTGTGCTAGACCAAGGATATATTTTCAAAATCAAGCACAATCAATAGTTCAAAGGCCCCTTTACAAGAGAACAACATTAACAAAAAGGTCTTATAATCAAAATGTTAATTCTGGAAGACAAAATGTTAATACTGGTAGGCAAAATGTTAATACTATCAGGGCAAGGGGATTTAATGTTGTTAAGCCCTCAGTATGTTGGGTTTGGAAACCCACCAAACCTAATGGTGCATCACTGGTTTTCAATAAATATAATTACATTGATGCACGAGGCAGATCCAAGTCAGTAATGGCTTGGGTCCCCAAAGATAACTAACTTCATTAAGTTTGTGTGCTGGCATTTCAACAGCTAAATGATAATGGATTTATTTTAGTGGATGCTCAAGGCACAAGTCGGAAACATAGCCCATCTTTTAGATTCAAAGACTTTGAGGAGGTTAGGATATGTTACTTTTGGTGGAGGAGCATAATAGAGGGAGAACTTACTGGCAAAAGGTATATTAAAATGATAAACTTGATTTTGATGATGTATACTTTGTCAAAGAGTTAAAGTTTAACCTCTTTAGTGTCTCACAGATGTGTGACAAAAAGAACTATGTTCTTTTTACTGACTCTGAATGTCTTGTCCTATCTCCTAATTTTAAGTTGCCTGATGAAAATCAGATACTTCTTAAAATTCCTAGACAGGATAACATGTACAGTTTTGATATGAAAAACATAGTTCCTAAAGATGTACGTTTAATTGTCTAGTATGCAAAGGCAAAGGTACATCTGGGAATACATTGCTCTGGCATAGGAGTGATTGGTCATGTCAATTTTAAAAAATATTATAAACTTGTCAAAATGAAAATCTTATAAAGAAGATTTGCCTTTAATAAGATTTGGAATGACCAAACATGTGTTGCCTGTCTTAAAGGCAAGCAACATAGAGCCTCTTGTAAGACCAAGGCCTTTAATCCCATTACTAAGCCATTGTTTATGCTGCATATGGATCTCTTTGGTCCAACTTTTGTTAGTAGTTTAATGCATAAAAAGTACTGCTTAGTAGTCACTGATGATTATAGTAGATTTTCATGGGTTTTCTTTTTAACAACTAAGGATGAAACAAGTGAGATCCTTAAATTTTTTATCAAAGAAGTAGAAAACCTAGTGGATAAGAAAGTAAAAATAATCAGAAGTGATAATGGGACAGAGTTTAAAAACAAAGTGATGGATGATTTCTGTAGGGAAAAAGGTATTAAAAGAGAATATAGTGTAGCTAGGACTCCTCAGCAAAATGGTGTAGCTGAAAGGAAGAATAGGACACTCATTGAGGCTGCTAGAACAATGTTAGCTGACTCTAAGTTACCTACCACATTTTGGGCAGAAGCAGTTTCTACTGCTTGCTATGTACAGAATAGGGTCTTAATAGTCAAGCCTCATAACAAGACTCCTTATGAACTCTTTAGAGGTTTTAAACCAGCTATAGGATTCATGAAACCTTTTGGATGTCATGTTACTATTCTCAATACCTTAGATAATTTAGGCAAGTTTGATGGCAAGAGTGATGAAGGTTTCTTTGTTGGATATTCCTTAAGTAGCAAAGCTTTTAAGGTATACAACATTAGAACCAGAAAAGTTCAGGAAAACTTGCATATTGGGTTCTTAGAGAATAAGCCTCTGATAGAAAGAAATGGTCCAAAGTGGCTGTTTGATCTTGATTCTCTAACCCAATCAATGGATTATGTACCAATGGTTGCAGGAACATATTCTAATGACTTTGCAGGTATACAAGGAGTTTCTGAGTCTAGTACATCTTCTCAACAAGGTCAGGATTGCATTGTAATGCCAATTTGGAAGGATGCTTCATATTTTGGTGATGATGCACCAAGATCTGTTGCTGATGCTCAAATACAAGATAAAGATAGGTTACAAGATGAGAATGATACTACAGAAAAGTCTCATGAATATAGTAGTCTTAAGGATAATGGTACTGCTGATCAATAAGTTAATACTGCCAGACTAGAAGTTAATACTAGTAGTAGAGAAGTTAGTACTGCTGTCCCTGAAGTTAGTACTGCTATTCCTGAAGTTAATACTGCTAGCCCTAAAGACTTGGTAGGACCTAGTCCTGCATCTGAAGACACACAAGTGGAGGACCAAGAAATTGAATTAGGGAACATTCCACAATCTTATGCAGTACCTACCACTCCTCACACAAGAATTCACAAAGATCACCCAATTGAACATGTGATTGGTGATGTGCAGTCTTCTGTTCAAACAAGAAGAATGACAACTTCTTACTCTGAACTAGGATTTCTTAGTGCTATATATGAAGGGAAGTCTCATCAGGACCTTCATACATGTCTTTTTGCTTGTTTCCTCTCTCAAGAAGAACCAAAAAGAGTTTCTAAAGCTCTTAGTGATCCAGCATGGGTAGAAGCAATGCAGGAGGAACTCCTACAGTTCAAACTGCAAAAGGTCTGGATTCTTGTGGATTTACCTAAAGGTCATAGAGCAATTGGTACAAAGTGGGTATACAGAAACAAGAAAGATGAAAGGGGGATTGTCATCAGAAACAAAGCAAGACTTGTTGCTCAAGGACATACTCAAGAAGAGGGCATAGACTATGATGAAGTCTTTGCACCTGTGGCTAGAATTGAGGCAATAAGAATGTTCCTAGCTTATGCTTCCTATATGGGATTTATGGTCTACCAAATGGATGTAAAAAGTGCTTTCCTGTACATATCTTGCTTGTTCAAATCTATGTGGATGACATTATCTTTGGATCTACAAAGAAGGAATTATGTGATGAGTTTGAGAAGCTTATGAAGGATAAGTTTCAAATGAGTTCTATGGGAGAACTTGGTATGACCACTTTGGACAAATAATCTCTTGTGCAATGTTTTCAAAGAGGTAAGATGACCAAACATTATTTGCGATCTAGAGACAAAAGGAGACATAACTTGCTGTTCAAATCTAAGTGGAATAGACATTATGCTTCTGGATCTACAAAGAAGGAATTATGTGATAGATTTGAGAAGTTATGAAGGATAAGTTTCAGAATAAGTCTATGGGAGAACTTACCTCATTTTTAGGGTTTACATGACAAACAAAAAAAGAAAGGCATATTTATCAGACAAGATAAATATGGTCATGATATTTTGAGAAAGGACAACTACACAGATGTGAAGTCTGCCTCCTACTCCAACAGATTCGGAAAAGCCTTTTGGTTCAAGATAGAGAATGCGCCCGGTTGATGAACATATTCATAGATCTATGATAGTATTCTTTGATGTACCTTAAAGCATCCAGGCCAGATATAAGTTTACATCTGTGCAATGAGCAATGTTTCCAAGTTTCTCCAAAGACACCCATCTCTTAGCTGTTAAGAGAATCTTTAAGATACCTTAAAGGAAACCATCTTTAGGACTTGGTATTCTAAGGAGTCTCTAATGAAAATAAGATGCTTCACTGACAGTAGACTATGCTGATAATAATTCAAGGAGTCTCCTTTAAAATTATCGTAATACTTGGCCGATGTCATTGGACGTCTTATATTTTTTTTGAAAGTTTTGATGATAGAGGGTGAAAGTTTGGGGGAATAACAGGTTTGGCCCTTTAACTTGTGTAGTTGTATTGCAATGAAGGTCCTTGTGGTGAGATTATTATAAGGGATTTAGCAACAATGGGCCCTAAGGTTGTATGTTATGTTTGCACCTACAGTCCTTTGTGGACTAACGGACTTAACAGCCATATTGTGGGCTTAACACAGTTAAGTGTTTGTGAGGGTTTTGGGATTTGGATTTGTTTTGGGCCCAAAATGGTTTATTAACCATTTAAGTCTTCATGTAATGTCTTAATGGGCTGACCCGGCCCATTAGATGTGTACGGGTGGTCCCATTTAAGATTTCTTCGTTTTTGGCTCCGTCTTTGACTTGACTTTTGACTGGTTGACTTTTTGGTTGACGTTTTGACTTTGACTTTTTGGCTTTTTCACGCTTTTTCCGTTCTCGTGCTTGGTTTTGTTGTTTTGGCTTCATTTTTGTCCTTTTCTTGAATATCCGTTACCTGCACAATGCAAATGCAAAACATACAAATACAATGTATTTTTGGGTACGTTTTTTATCATTTAAGTCTGTTTTAATGGAAAATGGTATGTATAATTAAGCACATACCAGTCTTCTCTCTCATGAGTTAACTTTCATTGACTCAAGAGTTGACCTAATCTGTTGTCCACCACTTTAATATGATCTAAGTGTCCTTCTCCTGGATTTAGTCCATAACTGATTAACTCCTGAGCATTTGCTCACATCTAACGTCTCCATTCTGTATGTATGTCTCTCTGTGGATGTGATTGTGCAGATACAATGACTGATGTTAATGTCAATGCTCCTGCTAAACAAGCACCTGCTATGGCACCACCCACTCGAACAGATGATCAGATCCTGCCTCGCAGTAGTTGGGTGCCTATAGGAAAAAAGCAACTGCTATTTGGATGTAGAAAAGTCACAGAGAAATCCAATATACAAGATTGCTGTGGATATTCTGAAGCACACCAACTTCTTCAGAGCCTTTACTGCTTCCTCAACAATTCCATCAATCTGTATTCAGCAGTATTGGGACACTATTCGATATGTCAAAAACACTGGGAGTTACAGCTGTCAACTAGATGAGCAATGGTTCGATCTCACCAAAGACATACTCAGATACTCCCTTCAGATCATACCAGTCGACAACAACAATCCATTTTCTTCCCCACCAACACCTGATGCTCTCACCAACTTTGTCAACGAACTGGGTTACCCGAAAGTTGTCAGAACCTTATCTGCTGTCGTGACTAATGACATGTTTCAGCCATGGAGGGCACTCACTACTATCATTAATTTATGTCTTATGGGAAAGACTTCAGCGTTTGAGAGACCAAGAGCTCTGATGTTGTAGATTCTTTTGGGGCGTTGTCAATCGAGCCCATATTGATTATGCAGAGATGATGTGGGAAGAATTCACCCAATCCATCCATTTTTTCGTCGAAGACAAAAAGAACCTAAAACTGCATATTCAGGGAAAGAAGAAAGCCAATCCTATTATGATCCCAAGTATTAGGTTCACCAAGCTGATCATCCATCACTTACAAAGCAAGCACAAATTCCACCCGAGGCCAGATTCTCCACTTTATTTGCCATATGAAGAGTATGTTCTGGGATATCTCAAGTTTAGTGCGAAGGGAACCAAACGGGAAGTATTTGGGAAGCCTATTCTGAATGATCTTATCACTGATGACATTCGAGGTGAACAATACTACAATGTGTATCAGGAGAAAGTAGCTAAGCATCAAAGATATCTTGCCGGTGAAGAAGGTAGTGATCCTGACTCTCCCGCACCTAAACCTTCTGCCGCCAAGGCCTCCAAATCTACTTCATCTTAACCACCCAAACCCAAACCTGCACCTGCCAAGCCTCAGGAAAAGAAGCAAAAGCTGACTACGGAAACTTCTGATACGCCATCTCCAGCTAAAAGTTCTAAACGTGACTTAGTGATGAAAAGATGTAAGCCTACCAGCTCTATAAGATTGGTAGATAAGTTCGTAGATGAAGGTATTCCTGAGAATGAACCTACATTTGATGATGAAGAGGCTGATATGCAAAGGGCAGTAGAAGAAAGTTTAAAGGATGTTTACGACGCACATTGGGGTCCACTTCCACCAGTGGTCTTTAGAGAACCCGACTCTGGGAGACGTCAACCACTTCCAGAGGTTCAGGGTAAAGGAAAATAGAAAGTCAGTGATGAAGAAGTTGCCCTTGATTTACTTACCCTTCAGACACCAAAGAAGAAGAGCTCTGTTGAACAATATATCTTCCAGAGGTGCACTCCTGCTCCAACTAAACCCTCAGGTCATGCTGAATCTCCTTCGTTGTATGCGGAACTAGGTCTGACTGACAGTGAAACGGAATCCGATGAGGAAGTGCTGCCTGTGATCAAAATTGGAGTACAAAATGAAGGTCAGGCTAGATCAAACCCTGGTGATGATGCAGAGTCTCAACCTCAATCAAGTCTTGTTGTTCATGCTGGGCCAAACCTTAAACACATGGGAAGGCCAGGCTGGACCAAACCCTGGTATACAAGATGAAGGTCAGGCTGGATCAAACCCTGGTGATGTTGTAGTGTCTCAACCTCAATCCAGTCATGCTGGACCAAACCGTGAACACATGGACTTTGAGGTCACTGATACTTTAATTCAACAAAACCCTGAGCAAATGGACGAAGAGTTCACTACAACGGCTTACCCAAATGTTTAGGAGAACCTTAAACTCGGTTCATTGCAACTGCCTACCCCAATGTACAGGAGAATCTCAAGCTAACGGTTAAAGAACAGGTGATTCTTGAGGAACCTGCTAGGTCCACAGGGACCTTGTCTTCTCTAAAACACCTTGCTAAAGACTTTAGCTTTGGTGATCAATTTTTCAATGATAAACCTTCTGAAGCAAAAAATGAGAAGACAACTATAGAAACCAAAGTTGAATCGATGGTGTCCATCACAATCCAACAGGACTCGTCTGCAATCCCTCCTATGATAACACCGGAGATTGATATCATTTCTAGACCCGATTCTCCTAATGTACATCGGCCACTACTAGCAACCACAACTGCAATAGCAACAACAACGACAACAACAATTCTTCCTCCACCACCTCAACCACAACAAAGCACCATAGATTCCCTCTTGATGAAGTGCATCAGTGAACTTGAGCAAATCATGGCTACTTTAATTCATGACAAATCACAACTGGAGGAGAGGTTAGATAAGCATGGGTCACGTCTATACAAATTGGAGAATATCGATATTCCCCATCAGGTGAGCAAAATTCAAGCTCCACTCAGGGATCGCTTCAGAGATTTTCCAAAAGATGACATGAAAGAGATTCTTCACCACCGCATGTGGGAATCCAACTCCTACAAAGCTCATGAAGATCACAAGAAGCTGTACGAAGCACTAGAGAAGTCAATGGACCGTGATTAGACTGACCAGCTCCTAACTGATTTGGCTGCTGAAGCACGAAGAAAGAAGAAAAAGAGACATGATTCACCGAAAACACCACCTGGGTCTCCACCTCATCAGCCACCTCTTCCTCCACCACCAGCAGGTTCATTTGGAACTCCAGGAGATTCTAGAGCTTCTGGTTCGT
>BQNB010098600.1:0-25117 GCA_026074375.1 Tanacetum coccineum
ATATTTGGTCCTTCATTGTTTCTTCTTTCTTCATTTCGTCTAATAGGTTTTGTAATCTTTAAATCTGTAATTCCCAACATTGAGGATAATTCGCTTTAACATGTTTGACTATATCCCTAAGGACGAAAGCTTCTTCCTGAGTGTGCTTAATATAGGAGGAGTGAGCAGTCCTTTTATTCAACAATTTGGGCGTGATTGGTTCCACATTATCCTTAGACACTTTTGGATCAACAGAGTGGGTCTCAATAGCCTCCTTATCTAAATCTTTTCCTTTAAGTTTCCTTAACTCATTTTTTAGGGCGGCTAGGACCAAACCTTGTTCCTGAAGTTTTGTGTGAGTCCCTAAATGAATAGATCTTAATAGCCTATGAAGGATGATAGCCAAACTATATAAATACAACTGACTATATAGAAACACTGATTATGAATACAATATGTTGATGCGAAATCTCAACACAAGTACTAAGAAAAACAATGTGTAACTAAATAACAACTTCTATTAATCTGCTTTGAACAATTACAGATTACTAACTATTTTGATATGATATTGCTATGAGATATCTTAAGGACGTGTGTCTAACTATGCCCAAGGGGATCCTTTTATAAACTAAGGATAAACCCTAACAGAACAAGCTTACAAAACGCATACTTATCTTTTCCTAAGATATCTCATACATATCTCTTAAATGGTACTAACTAATTTCTACTAACAATACTAACTATTTGATCAGTACTTACACTTTGTACTGTCGGTACTAACTATAACTATCAGTACTAACTATTTGTACTGTCGGTACTAAGTATAACTATCAGTACTAACTATTTGTACTGTCGGTACTAAGTTAGGAAAACATAAATCCTAACATTGTATATCCGAGATAGGAATTGCACTTTTGTCTTCTAATCTTTTATGCAGGACCTTGCTATAAGGAAATCGATGATATGGTATACTCTGAAAAAGACGTGTGTTGAACTCGTACGAGCATTCTGAAACCTCGTCAACATACTTTTGCTTAAAGAACTCAAATTGGAGAATCATCCCGAGCAACATATCAGGGGAGTTCCTTGTTCTAATTCTATTTCCCATTTTCTTTATCTGTTTTATCTATACAACGAGGACATTTTATAATCTAAATGGAGGGGATGGAGAATTAGAACGCCTACTTGTCCATTCTTTTACAAATAATATGCTAATATGCTTAAATTATGCCAAATTTAAATTTTTTACTAGCATAACTTTTGTAAAAATTACTAGTTACATGACCTCGCGCACTATAACCCTTATTGCCAAATTGTCAGAATTAAGCCTATTCCGTTTCCCAACGTTTACTAAAAATTCCACAAAAATATGAATGTGTCGGTAATGTAGTTGACTTTAGAACCTGACCTGGTATATAACTCGAGACCACAACGATGAGTACTATGGATTTAGATGGAGAAACATTTTTAACTAGTAAATTTCTAGGAATACACCAAAAAGCCTAAATGTTGTAAAATTAACTAACTACACTGGTTAGTTAAATCCCGTATAACCCTTTGCTTACTCTCACCATACAAGTAAGATCCCCTAAAAAACATGTTGAGCCATTCCTGTCTTTTTCACACCATATGTCTATTTCATTACACCTTTACACCTTAGCCTACCCTGTAGATTAAGCCTACTTTAATCAAGTTGCTAGTTGCTTTTATGTAAAGTTTTGTATTTCCTATGTCAAAGTAAAATTTTCTATCTCTGTTATGGTCGTGAAATTGCAAAATGCAATGGGAAAATATGTAGCTCGTGTATTTTGCTACTTTCGCGATTATGTATTATGCCCGAAGTGAAGTGTTAAAGGAAAAATTATCCAGAAAAATGATGATTGTGAAGACGGTAAAATTGCATCGAGGTTTGTTTTTAAAAAAATGGAAAAATAGAAAATGCATCAAAAAAAGAGAAGAGAGATTTATAGTCGGTTCGCTAAACTTAAACCGGTGAAATTCTTGGAAGGATCGATTATTCATGGATAAAAGTCAACGATGTATAGTTTTGTATTAAGTGGTCGATATCACCACTTTTGTAAAAGTATGTAAGTTTAGGATGTAAGGGAAGTTTACTGTTATGGGAACACTAACTTAGGTTGTCTTTGTCATCTCTATGATCGAGGTGTTTGTATATATTTTGAGTCTTTATCATGGAACAGTCAGGTAAAAGTTACTAGCAACTGCCTTATTTAAACTTAATCTATTTGTTTTGTGAATTTTATTTAACAACAATTTACTTCCTATTCCTAGTAACTAACCATGGGATTTAGTCGAACGATGTTGGATTGGGTCATGCATGTCTATTCCGTCATTACGGCCATGTATGCGTGATTTAGCTGCCTTGTTGGTTTATTACTTTTGGTGAAAACTAGAAGGTCCCTACCCTATATCGTTCTTCATCCTAACCCTTGGTTAAACTTAAATGAGGATGTGTTCGAACACACATGTCTATTCCGTCGTTACGGCCGTGTATGTGTGCTTCAGCTGCCTTATTGGTGTGGTACTATCAGTGAAATATTGTTAGAATGATTTACCCTTAGCCTTATATAAAAACCCAATTTACCTTTTGACTTGTTTCTCCTTAGCTCTAGTGGTGGATATGTGTATCCTTGCCAAGCATATGATATGAAGCTAATCACGACTGAGCAAATGAGCGTACCAATTAAATGTTACACCCTAGATTAGTTGAGTGATCTGAGTGTTTCATTTCCATATTTTGTAAGGTGCTTGGTCTTGTACAGGTGATTAAAACAAAAGAAGTGCTTAAACGGAAAAATCCTTGACTTCGGTTAGGATACATTTTCATTATAATCTAGAGTCTACTTGAGGACAAGTAGGATTCAAGTGGGGGGATATTTGATGACATCAAATAACGTCACATTTATTCCATTATTTATCCCAGATAAACTAACCACTTTAGTATAATTATTGCAAGAATTTGTACTTAATTGCTTAAAAGTGTTATTTGTAGTAATTGAGGACTGATTTGTGAAGACATGCTAAAAGGCGCATATTTTGGAGCTAAAACGAAGACATTTGAAGATATCCTCATTCTGACCAATACGCCGTATCCACTAAAAGAGATACGGCGTATCAGCGCCAAGTCTTCACAAGAAAACGCGTATTCACAATTTCCAATACGGCGTATCCACCTTCTGCCATACGCCATATCCATGCAAATAACTATTCAGAGATACGAAGATATTATTATTTTGGGAATGTATATTATACTGATCTTAAACTTTGCGCGCACTCCAAGGGATACACCCAATACGCCGTATTGGCCTAGCCCAATACAGCGTATCTAGCTTTTTTAGAGGTTATAAATAGAAGACTCAAAAATGAGTTTTCAGTGTGCAAAATCATATTCTTCATACCATACATATAAAGGACGATTTTCTAAAGAAAAGAAGAGCAACAAAGGTCAAGCATCGATCACGATTCCATAGAAGACACTGTGTAATTCCTATACTCTTGTAATCATTTAATTTTTGGTATCGTTCGGTAAAACATTTAGTTTACCTTGGTTATTTGATCACGCTTGTATAATTACAATGGTCATGGTATAATACCCTTGGGTATTAGCCATCTTAATGAAGATTTAATGTTTGATTTGTTTTAAAATCAATTTACTTAATTTATTGTTAAAAGTTTAATTATGTTTATCATATGATACTTGTCTATGTGTTTGAATATGCGACACATCATTCAACTGGGTCTAGTTACGCCTAACAAGTGAGCTAGATTGAGATAGTCCTTTGATAGAGCAGGGACCGATAGGTGACCCGTAATGTTTCAACAAGTATGTTCTTGATTAATTGATAAAGATTTGAATAGTAGACTACCAGTATATAAAATACCGTTAAACAGTAAGTGGGTAAAGTCTCAATGGGCTAGGGTTTGACAAGATCACCATTTCTTTAATCCCTAGATAGATTATAATTAAACTAAAAGGATGCTTTATGCGAATGTGTTAATTGTGACAAGACTCAACATGTCTAAGTCTTAGGATGATGTCCCGCCTAAGTCTTAAGAATGATATGCCGCTTAGAGATAAGAAATCATTGCACTAAATAAATTAACTAGCATTTAATCGGATTTAATATGGCTAATACAGTTTTCTACTATTTAGCTTGCACCGCTCTTTTATCTTATGATTGTTTTCTTGCATGTTTATTGTGTTTAGAATTGATTATTGTCACCATAAAACCTGTTCCAGTCTCTCAGGCTGAAAACCCTCTGTATCCGTTAGAAGCGTATATAGCATAGGTTTAACAAGTAAATAGAATTAACTTAAATAGAAGTAATTAAAATACTGATAGATTATATGGTTAACGACCTCGCTCTTAATGTTGACACCCTACTTACCACGAAACTCTACCCGATCGGGTACACTGCCCGTTAAAGTGTTGTTTTAGGATAAGTCGGCTAAATATAAATGTAAAACTTGGTAATTAATAAATTGACCTTACACGACAGCACATCAGTCCTTCTTTATGACAATAAAAACACTTACAAGTCTTAGGACCAGTTTTCCTTTTAAAGGTAGGTGTAAAAGTATTTTTGTATCCTTTTTTTTATAATATATAGTTTTTCTCTTTTTAAAGTATCTCTTTTTATAATGAGTTCTTTTCTTATACTTCTTTTTTATTTTTACATAGTAATATGAACTATCGCACCCGATCATAGTTGGCATTTTAGAATTACCACAACATAATGATGTACTTTTCTTTAATCCTTTTCTTATTTTAGCTAAAATACAATATCCACACCATTCACTTAACGTATCTCTAACATGTGTAATTCTTTTGCCTAAAGTATCTGCCGTACCATGTAACACCCCCAAATTGGGTCGCAGCGGAATAAGGGTCCGGGGCATGTTACTTCTCAGATCAAAAACACAAGATATATATAGAACGACCAAAAAGTCATTTTAAAACTGATACATTGGATTTAACAGATGTTTGATACAAATAGCCCAAAGCTTTAACTTGTTCATTATTATTATTACAAAGATACTGATTCACAACACATGAGTTTCCCAAAACATAATGCAACCATATCTTTAGCAAGACATCCCAAAACAAAATCACCAATGTATCCTTGGCACCTTAGCTACTGATCTCCTTAAAAACATTGCTTTAAAAACGTCTACAATAATGATGGTGACTTCATATGTTTATAAATCATATATAGTAGGAACCACAAGATTTCCCAAGTGGTTGGGGGGGGGGGGGGGGGGGAATATAATGTAACAGATGCAGACATCATATAAATGTAATTACGTTGCCCTAAGCTCATGACACTAAAGCTCGACATAAATGAATACCATATAAATGGCCTACATTGCCCGTGATGATGTTCTAACCCGCAACATCCTATGTTCGACATGGTATACGTTCGTTTTCCCAGTGATAGCTAATCACCCGAACGGGGATGTCAATCCCAATAGATCTATTCATAACATTCGCGCTCACAATCCAGTAACTGACAGTTCATGATAATGGGCTCAACTAGGGTTATCGCTATTTAGGCAACACGTAATCATATTATAAAACTTAACCACTTGTGTCCAATTATAAAATATTGCATGTTTCTCACCCCAAAAACTTATAAAACAAATCATGTAAAACATGGGGCTATGAACTCACCTTGAGTGAGCGAATATCAGGTATATCACAAATAATGCGTCACGTAAATCGTCAGATGCAACCTATTTAATTTAAGGCCGTATAAGTACTAAGCATGATGATTAACATCTACCATAACATTTCTAACATATCAACACTCCATCTAATTGTTTTTGGTAAAAATTATGTTTAACTTTTTCAGGTAAAAACGTTTATAATTACCGTTTTAGTAAAACTGGCGTAACTTTCGCGTTTTAAGCCCGATTTTGATGTTTCTTATGCCCACGCTTTCGTATTAGGACGAGTTATCATAATTTGACATTTTCATATTTTTAGTCCCCTGATGAACAGTACTTTTTACTGTTCACACCAGTTATAAAGTTATTTTTATAGTTTTAGTTATCGTAAAACCCGTAAACGTCGTATTTTATTCGTTATAGCTCCGTTTTTAGCGATTCTTTCGAGCACGTTCTCGTAATTGAAAGTTCTATTTATTTATGAGGTTTACAAAAATAAATGTTTCTGTCATGAACAGTAACTTTTATAAAAATGGTTTTATAAAAGTATTTTTATACATTTTAAGTATATAAACTCGCGTAATTCATAACTCCTTCGTTTTTAATCGAAAAATTATGATTCTTATCATTTTGGAATCCTAGAAATGTGTATAATCTGTTAAAAACATCAAACTTTCTGTTTTGTATAATTTTTATAAAAGTTATTTTATAAACCCGTTTAATTAACGTATAACTCGTAATTAGCGTATCTTTTTCGTTATTAATCCGTTTTTCGAGTTTCTTAACTTTTTGGAATCGTCATGAGACGTATTATCTTATAAAAACATAATATGACCAGGTTATGTGTCGAATCCAAACAGAAAGTTTGGAGGTTTTTCATAAAAACATGTTGTAAACTTGATTTTTGTACTTTCCTATTTAGTAATTTATCACAAGTCTTCCAATACTCTTTATATACTATGTCATACATATAATAATGTCCTTAGTTCACCCTTTGTCCATATGTCCATGATAACAAGATTTACAAGTTATTAACATCACATGAAAACATAACTTTCCTTAAGTACTTTAAAAACCCTAATTTGTACATATACATTTTTATACTTAACCAACATGGTGCATCACTTATACTTCCATTATATCATAATATTAACAACATCATAACATATGTAAAAGTGTACAAAATGATAATCACAAGTAGAAACTCTTTTTATATGTTTAAAAGCCCTAAATGGTGATTTTTGCTATAAAGACTAACATATGCATATAATGATAAATGTAAGAACATAAAGGGTTTTAGGTAACCTTATGATGATGTAAGATGATAACCAACACAATCTAAACCCTTGTTTAGATGAAAAACCAAAGCTTACAAGCTTAGAAAACCCTAATTCCAATAGAAACCCTAATCTTGCTTTTCTTGCTTCAATACTTGTAAACCTTTAACCAACCCTTGCAAACAACTTAAGACATCTTAGATATGATGTAGGTATGTGTGTATGGACTTGGAAAATCAAGCTATGGATTATGTAAATGGGGGTTTGTCTATCGTGGCTTATTAAAGAGAAAAAGGGAGAGTTGTGTAAAATTTTACTAAGTAAAATAAAGTGTAAGTGTTTCTCTTTCTAGTTGTAAGAGTTATATAAGTCATATGCTAGTCAAAGAAACTTGTAAGAAAGTCTAGAGACATGATGAGGGTTTTTAGGGAGCCATTGGTCAAAAGTATGGGAAGTATGGCTTGATTTAATGTGTAGAGATGTACAAAAGACCATGTGGTGAATTTTTGTGATATTTCTTTGTATATATCCACATATATCCGGCCATATATGTATATGTATAAGATATTTGTGTTATTTTTGGGTATTGGGTATAAATGTGGGTATTTGTTGAAGTGTAGAAAAGTTTTGGTGGTTTCGGGTATGCCTAAACGTACTTTTATCGTGAAACGTAAATAGTTTACGCAACCAATAAAATAAAATGAACAAAGTTAATAATTATACTTAAAATAATTACTTAACACTTGCTTGATGTAAACATTTAAATGTTTGATGCCCGTTTACATTGAACGATAATTTTTAGCTTATGCAATTTAACTTAATGATTACGATTAAAAGCAAACGCGTACAATACTAAAAATACATAGTGAGTTTATTGACGAAGTCAATGACCCTAAAACACGGGGTGTTATAGTCTCCCCCCGTTAAGTGAGCCTTGTCCTCAAGGCTTAAGACGCGGCACTTGACGACGGTGCGGTCTTTGTGAACAGATGTGGGTATTTCTTCCGGAATTGATCCTCGCGTTCCCATGTAAACTCAGGACCTCGCTTGGAGTTCCATCGAACCTTGACTAATGGGATTTGGCTTTGCTTCAACCGTTTAACCTCACGATCCATGATTTCTATAGGTTCCTCGACAAAATGAAGTTTGTCATCAAAATGAAGTCCATCAAACAGAACAGCTAATGGTTCGTCGGCATAGCCCTTTTTCAGGTTGGATACGTGAAACGTATTGTGAACCCTGCTCAGCTCTTCAGGAAGCTCAAGCTTGTATGCAACGTCTCCAACCTTTTTTATCACCTTGAAAGGTCTAACATATCTGGGATTTAGCTTCCCCCGTTTGCCAAAACGTACGACCCCTTTCCAAGGCGAAACTTTAAGCATAACATTATCCCCAATTTGGAAATCCATCAGCTTACGCTTTAAATTGGCGTAGCTCTTTTGCCTATCACGGGCGGCTTGCATCCTTTGCTTGATTTGGACGATCTTTTCGGTTGTTTCTTGAATTAGTTCTGGACCGAGGATTTGAGCTTCTCCAACTTCGGTCCAACAAACAGGTGAACGACACTTTCAACCATAAAGTGCTTCAAATGGTGTGGCCTTAATGCTAGCGTGATAACTATTGTTATATGAAAACTCGACCAACGGCAAATGGTTAACCCAACCTTTTCTAAAGTTGATCACACAAGCTCGTAGCATATCCTTGAGAGTTTAGATGGTTCTCTTACTCTGCCCGTCTGTTTGTGGATGGTACGCAGTACTCATATCCAGATTAGTACCCAAAGCGTTCTGAAGTGACCTCCAGAAATTAGATGCGAACCTCGGGTCGCGATCACAAATGATTGAAACAGGTATTCCATGCCTCGTAACATCCTCCTTTAGGTACATTCTTGCAAGTTTATCCATAAGATCAGTCTCTCTCACCGGTACAAAGATAGCAGACTTAGTGAGTCGGTTAATAATCACCCAAATGGTATCGTAGCCTTGCGATGACTTAGGAAGTTTAGTAACAAAATCCATAGTGATGTTGTCCCATTTCCATTCAGGTATCTTGGGTTGTACCAACAATCCTAATGGTCTTTGATGTTCGGCCTTGACCTTAGCACAGGTCAAACACTTGCTAACATAGGTGGCGATGTCGGCTTTCATATTGGGCCACCAATATAGCTTCTTCATATCTTGGTACATCTTGTCGGAACCCGGATGAATAGAGTATTTTGACTTGTGGGACTCGTGCATAATCACAGTCCTCAAGTCGCCATAACATGGTAACCAACTCCTGCCATTGAAGCATAGAGTTCCATCCGCACGCGGTTCCAACTTTTCCTTTCTAACTTTCTCCGGATCCTTAGCATTTTCAAGCAACATGCCTCCAACATCTTCGTTTTTGATGTTCTCTGGTTTTCGTGCTTCAGTCTGAGCATTCAAGATTTGTTTGGGAAGATCCAAGCCAATAGCCTTGACTAAGGCTCGAACTCTTAATGGTTGATCTCTCTCCTTCCTGCTTAGAGCATCAGCAACAACGTTTGCCTTTCCCGGGTGATAACGAATCTCACAATCATAATCACTGAGCAACTCCAACCAACGACGTTGCCTCATGTTCAACTCTTTCTGATTAAGAATGTGTTGTAGACTCTTATGATCAGTGAACACCGTGCACTTGGTTCCATACAGGTAGTGCCTCTAAATCTTGAGAGCGAACACTACTGCTCCAAGTTCCAAATCATGAGTCGTATAGTTCTTCTCGTGAATCTTCAGTTGGCATGATGCATAAGCAATCACCTTTTCTCTTTGCATTAACACAGTGCCCAAACCATTCTTTGAAGCATCGCAGTATGCGATAAAATCTTCGCTTCCTTCAAGTAAGGCCAGGATTGGTGCACTGCATAACTTCTGTGTTAATAGTAGAAAAGCTGCTTCTTCTTTATCACCCACTCAAACTTGACCTTCTTCTGGGTGAGCTTGGTCATCGGTTTGGTGATCTTCGAAAACCCTTTAATGAATCTTCGATAATACCCAGCAAGACCTAAAAATTAACGAATCTCCGTTGGTGACTTAGGAGATGCCCAATCTTTAATGGATTCGATCTTGGCGGGATCCACATGAATGCCCTCACTATCAATCACATGACCAAGGAACTGTACTTTAGGAATCCAAAATTCACACTTGGAAAATTTGGCATACAACTCCTCTTTCTTAAGCAATTCTAAGATTAGCTTAAGGTGCTCCTCGTGTTCTTGCTTGTTCTTTGAATATATCAGAATATCATCAATAAAGACAATCATGAATTTATCCAAATATGGTTTGCACACCCGATTCATAAGGTCCATGAATACGGCAGGTGCGTTTGTCAAACCAAACGGCATAACTTGAAATTCATAATGGCCGTAACGGGTTCTAAAAGCGGTCTTCGGAATGTCTTCTTCTCGAACCCTCAGTTGGTGATAACCCGACCTTAGGTCGATCTTCGAGTAGACACTCGACCCTTGAAGCTGATCAAATAAATCATCAATTCTTGGGAGCGGATAACGGTTCTTCACCGTCAGTTTATTCAATTCCCGGTAATCAATGCACATTCGAAATGATCCATCTTTCTTCTTGACAAACAAGACCGGAGCTCCCCAGGGTGAGGAACTAGGTCTTATAAAGCCTTTGTCAGATAGTTCTTTTAGTTGCTCCGACAACTCTTTCATTTTAGAAGGTGCCAATCGATAAGGTGCCCGTGCTACAGGTGCAGCACCAGGTACCAAATCAATTTGAAATTCCACTTGTCGAGTCAGAGGAAGACCCGGCAAGTCCTCAGGAAATACTTCAGGAAAATCTCGAACTATTGGTACGTCCTCAAGTCGCTTCTTCTCCGACTTGTCTTCAACCTCCTTTGTAGTAACATGTGCCAAAAAGACTGGACATCCTTTTAACATGTATTCTTGTGTTTTAGAGTACCAGATAATATGCAGATGAGCCTTGGGTCCCCGGTTGCTTCCGTCATCGTGAACAATTAATGTTTCATTTCCTCAGGGGATATGAACAATCTTCTCGGCACACACAATGATTGCTTGGTACCTTGCCAACCAATCCATACCAATTATAGCGTCGTAACTTCCAAGTTCTACGAGCATTAAATTTCTGTTGAATGGATGGTTCAGGAGATTTAATGTGCAAACCCTAAGGATGGTGTTTAACCCAATTATTCTCCCGTCAGCTAGTTCGACATCATAATAGTGATCTAAGGTAGATGGCGTGATATCCATTTGGGAACTAAATGCAGTAGACATAAAACTTCTATCAACACCAGTATCAAATAATATAGAAGCATAGCGGTTGTTGAGAAGGAATGTACCCGTCACGACGTTAGAGCCTGGGTTTGTCCCTGCATGTCCCACCGCATACACTTTGGCTGGAGCCTTGTCATTACCAACTTGATTTCCACGGTTTTTGTTGTTCTTCAGCTTTGGACATTCCCTCTTAAAGTTTCCTTGACTCCACACTCGAAGAAAGTAAGTTTCTGGCCTGACCCAGTGCCCCTCTGATTGTTAGCATTGTTGACATTTCCCGAACTCCTACAGTCACGAGCAAAATGGCCAACTTTGTTGTATTTGTGGCATTTTGGAGCATACGGACCATCGTAGTGATAGTTGCATTTAGCGCATAAGGGTTTAGATCCCCCGTATGGCTTCTTTTAACCACTCCCTACAGTATAGGCCCTACCAGTGTTCTGTCTCTTGTTCTGTTGTTGTTGGTTTTGATTGTTTCGGGAAGTGTTTTCAAACTTCCTTTTGTTCTCAGCCTGTCTTTCAGCAATGGTGTTGACTTTCTTATCCATTAGTTCAGTGGCCATTTCAACAGCCTCTTGCATGGTTTTCGGGTTTGATGCTATAATATTTCCATGGATCATGTCGGGTAATCCGCCGATGTACCTTTCAATCTTGTCAGACTCCTCAGGAAACATCCTAACACACAGCAGTGCTAGTTCCTGGAAACGTTGGTTGTACCCAATCACATCAGTACCCTTTACTTTTAAATTCCACAATTCGGCCTCGAGCTTTTTCATCTCATTCCTTGGACAGTACTTGTCAGTCATTTTCTTTCTTAGATCGGCCCATGTCATTGCATATGCAACATCATGACTGACAGTCAAAACATAGGAATTCCACCATGTTAGAGCACCTGTTAGAAGAGTACAAGTGGAAAACTTTATCTGATTTTCCACAGAGCAGTTGCTTATGCGGAAAATAGTCTCCATCCTTTTGAACCATTAAGTTAATTCAACAACTCCCTCAGTGCCTTTGAAATATAGAGGTTTACACTTCATAAAGTCTTGGTAAGTGCATTCTCGAACAACGCGTTCAGTACTTCTACCACCCATTCCCGAAGTGTGGTTGTCATCGCCATTCCTGTTTGCATCACGTGCTGCCAAAGCGGCAGTGACACCTAGGTCAATCATTGCCTGAAGTTATGCATTAGTGACCGATGTGGTGGTGGATGATGTTGGGGCTGGGGTTGTTGTGACTGGTGTTAACCTTGTGGCTCGTTTTGGTGCCATTTTCTTCAATCACAAGAAAATACAATACCCGTTAGATTTCATTAAATCATAACCATGACATGACATATACATGATAAATAAAGTAAGATCACATCACATAATGAAATATACAACTGAATTGTAATCAACAATGATATAACCAAATCGACATTCATTCATAAACAAATTCGATTATAGACATGACATAATATAACCATTCCATATATAAATTGGAAAACATACATGAATGGTTCAGATAAAGAGATTTATAGAAGAGAAAGAAAGAAAATAAAGAAGAAAAAAAAAAAAAAAAAGAAATAGAAGAATAGAATATGAATAAAGAAAT
Organism: Tanacetum coccineum; assembly: GCA_026074375.1. Lineage (NCBI taxonomy): Eukaryota > Viridiplantae > Streptophyta > Magnoliopsida > Asterales > Asteraceae > Tanacetum > Tanacetum coccineum. The sequence continues at coordinate 12,812 of BQNB010098600.1, forward strand.
ATGGACAAGGAAAAAGAGATATAAAAAAGAGGAACACCAGAAAAGAGGGAAACCAAAAAAAAAACAAGTTTCCAGTATCCATTCATAGTTTTATACATCTCCAATGAAGTCTAGAACGACACAAAGAAATCGTTGTATTAGAAGTTAGCTAGTTAGTTAGTAAATCAATAAAAAAACTTGGTGATAACATTTGAAGTTCCTTATTTGTTATTCCGATGCTTCATGTCATTCAATGTTATTATATCCTAGATGGGCTAAATGATTCTCAAGACTTGTCTTCAACTTCCTTTGTAGTAACATGTGCCAAAAAGACTGGACATCCTTTTAGCATGTATTCTTGTGTTTTGGAGTACGAGATAATGTGCAGACGAGCCTCGTATCCCCGGTTGCTTCCGTCACCGTGAACAATTAATGTTTCATTTCCCCAGGGGATACGAACGATCTTCTCGGCACACACAATGATTGCTTGGTACTTTGCCAACCAATCCATACTAATTATAGCGTCAACTACCCAGTTTTTACAGGCATTAAATTTATGTTGAATGGGTGGTTTAGGAGATTTAATGTGCAACCCCTAAGGATAGTGTTTAACCTAATTATTCTCCCGTCAGCTAGTTCGACATCATAATAGTGATCTAAGGTAGATGGCGTGATATCAATTTGGGAACTAAATGCAGTAGACACAAAACTCCTATTGGCACCAATATCAAATAAGATAGAAGCATAGCGGTTGTTGAGAAGGAACATACCTGTCACGATATTGGAATCTGGGTTTATCCCTGCATGTCCCACCGCACACACTTTGGTTGGAGCCTTGTCATTACCAACTTGATTTCCACGGTTTTTGTTGTTCTTTAATCTTTGGGCTTCCCATCTGTGAAGTGTCCCTTGAACTCCACACTCAAAGCAAGTAGGTTTCTGGCCTGACCTATGTGACGCCTCCTGAATGTTAGCATTGTTGGTATGTCCGCACTCAAGATTGAATGGATACACCCACAGTCATGGGCAAAATTGTCAAATTTGTTATCGAATTGTGGTGCATTTTGGAGCACACGGACCGTCGTGGTAATAGTTGCATTTAGCGCATAAGGTTTTAGATCCCCTGTATGGCTTCTTTTCACCAGTCCCTACAGTATAATCCCTGCCAGTGTTCTGCCTCTTGTTCTGTTGTTGTTGGTTTTGATTATTTCGGGAAGTGTTTTCAAACTTCCTTTATCCTTAGCCTGTCTTCAACAATGGTGCTGACTTCTTATCCATTAGTTCAGTGACAATTCAACATCCTCTTGCATGGATTTCGCTTTGATTCTACAATATTTCCATGGGATCATGTCAGGGGCATCCACCGACGTACCTTTCAATCTTGTCAGACTCCTCAGGAAATATCCTAACACACTGCAGTGCTAGTTCCTGGAAACGTTGGTTGTACCCTATCACATCAGTACCCTTCACTTTCAAATTCCACAATTCAGCCTCGAACTTTTTCATCTCATTCCTTGGACAGTACTTGTCAGTCATTTTCTTTCTCAGATCGGCCCAAGTCATTGCATATGCAACAACATGACTGACAGACATAACATAGGAATTCCACAATGATAAGCCCAGCTATAAGAGTACAAGTGGGAAAACTAATCAGATTCCACAGACAGTTGCCATATGGCGAAACAGTCTCCATCCTTTCAAACCATTGAGTTAATTCAACAACTCCCTTAGTGCCTTTGAAATATAGAGGTTTACACTTCATAAAGTCTTGGTAAGTGAATTCTCGAGCAACGTGTTCAGTCCTTCTGCCACTCGTTCCTAAAGTGTGGCTATCATCGCCATTCCTGTTTGCATCACGTGCTGCCAAAGCGGCAGTGACACCTTGGTCAATAATTGCCTGAAGTTGGGCATTAGTGACTGATGTGGTGGTGTTGAGCTGGTTGGGGATTGGGGTTGTGGTGACCGGTGTTGACCTTGTGGCTTGTTTTGGTGCCATTTTCTTCAATCATAAGAAAATACAATACCCGTTAGATTTCATAAAATCATAACCATGACATGACATATACAAGATAAATAAAGCGAGATCACATCACATAGTGAAATATACAACTGAATTGTAATCAACAATGATATAACCAAATCGACATTCATTTCAATAAACAAAATTACGATTACAGATGTACATATTACAAAAAACCATTCATATATAAATTGGAAAACTACATTGAATGTGCAGAAACAAAATGGTCATAACAATTATGTTTACAATAAACATAACAACCTAAAGCCTTACTAGCCGAGATTAAACCCGTAATACTTACTTAGTTCGGCTATAGACAAAAAATGACCAACCATAACATGATCTAATCTATGAACTGCTACCAGCCTCCTTTGGCAGCTCTGGCTGTGCAGGACCTCCAACGGGTCCCTGCTGTCCATGTAGTGCAGTAACCTGTCCCTATAGTGCTGTCACCCATCCCTGTAGTGTGGTCACCTATCCCTATAATGACTGCATCACTGTCAATGTCTGTATAAGCTGCTGCTGTCGGGTACGATCAGCTGTCCTCAACTTTCTCATCTCTACAGATCTCCTAATGGTCTCCGATCAGCATCCCTGAAGTCCCACAATCAGAAGCCTGTCACCTGCATCAGCAGCATGCAACTCTCTACACTCTGACATCTGACCCAATACGTATGCGCATTGACATAAACCTCCTCCCTGCGGGTTAAGAATCACACGTCGCACCATGCGATCGCCGTCCAAGCTGCGTGGACAAACTAGCCACTGTCTCCATCTGATGTGACGTTATATCAAGTGCCTCGTCTGTCTCTAAACAACATATTGAGCTGACCAGCCAATAACTATCTCTGACTCTGCTCATCGTCTAACCTCGTATAAATCTCATCTGTGTCTTGCCTAACCCTAGTCTCAAATGTTGTCATATGTCGACCCAACTCTGTGTCAGTGCTAACTGGTGCCCCTTGCAGGGTCTCAACTATCTCATCCCACGAGTCGGTGATCCCATATCCAACCTCTCTCTCTGGATCACGCCTGATCTCCCTATCCATAGTAGCTACAAAGCCATATTCTGCCCTAAGACCTCCAGCCGATCTAGCAGCAACATCAGATAAGCTCTCTCCTACCTCGTATCTAAGACCAAGAGCGATACCTAACCTCTTCCAAGGTGGTAAGGTAACCTCGGGTCTGTCCTCCCTATGACTAGTAGAGGGTAGTAGCAATGGTGGTGATGAAGTAGGAACTGATATGGGCAAGGGTGGTGGTATCCCTGATGATGGTGCATCTGATCTGGTAGGGGAGAGTATGAAGGGTGATGGTAATGGTAAAGAATGGGAAGTAGATGCGGACTCAGCTCTCATCCGAATCATAGCAGCTCAATAGCCCAATAAATGAATGGGGCTAGGAGGTGGTGCTGTAGATAACACAGGTGAGGGTGGTGATAGGTGGTATGAAGGGGATGTATCTGTGGAGTGGTGAAGACCACGGAAGAAATGGTGATGAGGTGAAGATAGATATAGCGAGATATATGTCAGACAACCTCTGCATCCGAACCATACTAACAGGTGAAGGTACTGAGGAGCTGGAATAGAAACCAACAGTCATAAATGCAGGGTGATGGTGGTGGTGTGGGCCGTTAGACAATCAAGTCTTGAACGGCTCTGTCTCCTCCGCAGATGGGGCCTGATCCGTAGATGGTAAAGCAACAACTATAAAGTCAGCAGGAGCTGGGTGCTCCTCCTCCTCATCATCATCGGACTCGATGTCCATATCATCATCCTTATCATCCTCTGATGACCCATCCTCGTCATCGCCGTCATCTCCTCCATCGGCAGGATAATCGACAGGATCCTCCTCGGGGTCCTCATCGTTATCCTCCTCCGGGTCCGCCTCAGGATCATACTCTAGGACATAGTTAGGTGACTGAGCAGTGGGTGAGGCATCCTCAGCATATGGCTGATCCTCAGCAACAATCCCATCATCAGCATGGTCTGGGCCTAGAACATAATCTGGCGAAGGTGGTGCCTGCTCTGGCTCCTCAGGGCCATGTACGTAATCTGGAGAGGGTGGGGCCTGAAGAGCGGCCTCCACGTATGGGTCCTCTAGCATCCCAGACAGCTCAAGGTACTCGTGATCATCGGCTCTCGGTGATCCTATGTCTGATAAACCCTCAAATGGGCTAGAAACCTCCGTGTATGTAACCCCTGATTCATCCGAATCTGACATGACTGAATCTAAAAATTCAAAATAGCTTATATTAGTTTTTACTATAAGACTCTTATAGTAATATACATTTATATCATAACATGTATATCAATTATGAATGTATCTAGTCCAACCAACTAATGTAACAAGTAGTGTATGCATGAATGTATGCACATATGTATGTCCCGTGTAAAACCCCTTTGTATGAATTCGATGTTTGAAAACGGTTATAGTCACAGAAAAAAAACTTTGACCATGTGTTCTCTAAACCTTGGCTCTTGATACCAATCTGTAACACCCCCAAATTGGGTCGCAACGGAATAAGGGTCCGGGGCGTGTTACTTCTCAGATAAAAAACACAAGATATATATAGAACGACCAAAAAGTCATTTTAAAACTGATACATTGGATTTAACAGATGTTTGATACAAATAGCCTGAAGCTTTAACTTGTTCATTGTTATTATTACAAAGATACTGATTCACAACACATGAGTTTCCCAAAACATAATGCAACCATATCTTTAGCAAGACATCCCAAAACAAAATCCAACAATTTATCCCTTGGCACCTTATGCTACTGGATCCCTAAAAAACATTGCTTTAAAACGTCAACAATAATGTTGGTGAATTCATAGGTTTGATAAATCATATATTGTAGGACCACAAGATTTCCCAAGTGTATGATAATGCAACAGATGCAGACATCATATAAATGTAATTACGTTGCCCTAAGCTCATGACACTGAAGCTCGACATAAATGAATACCATATAAATGGCCTACATTGCCCGTGATGATGTTCTAACCCGCAACATCCTATGTTTGACATGGTATACGTTCGTTTGCCCAGTGATAGCTAATCACCCGAACGGGGATGTCAATCCCAATAGATCTATTCATAACATTCGCGCTCACAATCCAGTAATTGACAGTTCATGATAATGGGCTCAGATAGGGTTATCGCTACTTAGGCAACACATAATCATAATGTAAAAGTATCCACTTGTGTCCAGTTGTAAAACATTGCATGTTTCTCACCCCAAAAACTTATAAAACAAAAGCATGTAAAACGAAGGGCTATGACCTCACCTTGAGTGAGCGAATATCAGGTATATCACAAATAATGCGTCACGTAAATCGTCAGATGCAACCTATTTAATTTAAGATCATATAAGTACTAAGCATGATAATTAACATCTACCATATACAATTCTATATAGCAACATCACCATCTAATTTTTTTGGTAAAATTGTGTTTAATAGGTAAAAACGTTTATAATTACCGTTTTAGTAAAACTGGCGTAACTTTCGCGTTTTAAGCTCGATTTTGACGTTTCTTATGTCCACGCTTTCGTATTAGGACGAGTTATCATAATTTAATATTTTCATATTTTTATTCCCCTGATGAACAGTAATTTTTACTGTTCACGCCAGTTATAAAGTTATTTTTATAGTTTTAGTTATCGTAAAACCCGCAAACGTCGTATTTTATTCGTTATAGCTCCGCTTTTAGCGATTCTTTCGAGCACGTTCTCGTAATTGAAAGTTATATTTTTTTATAAGGCTTACAAAAATAAATGTTTCTGTCATGAACAGTAACTTTTATAAAAATGGTTTTATAAAAGTATTTTTATACATTTTAAGTATATAAACTCGCGTAATTCATAACTCCTTCGTTTTTAATCAAAAAATTATGATTCTTATCATTTTGGAATCCTAGAAATGTGTATAATCTGTTAAAAACATCAAAATTTCTGTTTTGTATAATTTTTATAAAAGTTATTTTATAAACCCGTTTAATTAACGTATAACTCGTAATTAGCGTATCTTTTTCGTTATTAATCCGTTTTTTGAGTTTCTTAACTTTTTGGAATTTTCATGAGACGTATTATCTTATAAAAACATAATATGACCAGGTTATGTGTCGAATCCAAACAGAAAGTTTGAAGGTTTTTCATAAAAAACATGTTGTAAACTTGATTTTTGTATTTTCCTATTTAGTAATTTATCACAAGTCTTCCAATACTCTTTATATACTATATCATACATATAATAATGTCCTTAGTTCACCCTTTTTACCATATGTCCCATTGATAAAAAATATCAAGTTATTAACATCACATGAAAACATAACTTTCCTTAAGTACTTTGGAAACCCTAATTTGTACATATACATTTTTATATTTCACCACAAGTTGCATCACTTATGACTTCTTTATATCAAAATATATAACAACATCATAGCAAATGTAAAAGTGTACAAAATGAAAGATAATCACAAGTAGAAACTCTTTTTGTATGTTTAAAAGCCCTAAATGATAATTTTTGCTATAAAGACTAACATATGCATATAATGATAAATGTAAGAACATAAAGGGTTTTAGGTAATCTTATGATGATGTAAGATGATAACCAACACAATCTAAACCCTTGTTTAGATGAAAAACCAAAGCTTACAAGCTTAGAAAACCCCAATTCCAATAGAAACCCTAATCTTGCTTTTCTTGCTTCAATACTTGTAAACCTTTAACAAACCCTTGCAAACAACTTAAGACATCTTAGATATGATGTAGGTATGTGTGTATGGACTTGGAAAATCAAGCTATGGATTATGTAAATGGGGGTTTGTTTGCCGTGGCTTATTAAGGAGAAAAAGGGAGAGTTGTGTGAAATTTTACTAAGTAAAATAAAGTGTAAGTGTTTCTATTTCTAGTTGTAAGAGTTATATAAGTCATATGCTAGTCAAAGAAACTTGTAAGAAAGTCTAGAGACATGATGAGGGTCTTTAGGGAGCCATTGGTCAAAAGTATGGGAAGTATGGCTTGATTTAATGTGTAGAGATGTACAAAAGACCATGTGGTGAATTTTTGTGATATTTCTTTGTATAAATCCACCTATATCCGGCCATATATGTATATACATGATATATTTTTGTAATTTTTGAGTATTAGGTACAATTGTGGGTATTTGTTGAAGCGTAGAAAAGTTTTGGTGGTTCCGGGTATGCCTAAACGTATTTTATCGCGAAACGTAAACACTTTACGTAACCAATAAAAATAAAATGAACAAAGTTAATAATTATCCTCAAAATAATTACTTAACACTTGCTTGATGTAAACATTTAATCGTTTGATGCCCGTTTACATTGAATGATCATTTTTAGCTTACGCGATTTAACTTAACGTTTACGATTTAAAAGCAAACGCGTACAATACTAAAAATACATAGTGAATTTATTGACGTCGCAAATGACCCTAAAACACGGGGTGTTATATACCAGGCTTATATGTATCTATTAATTTTTGTCCCCAAGGGTCAGGTATCTTAGCAAAAAATAACGGCAAATAAGTTTCAGTATTTGGTATCTGATTATATATGTGGTAATAATAATCTTGAAACACACAAATATATTTATCAATTTCACACATATCACATAACTGTAATCTAAGCAAGGCAGTTGAATATTTTTGAACAGTGGCAACATCTTTAATAATATTTTCTTCACCGTAAAATTCCAATCTTAGTGCTTCTACTTCTCTGGTAATTATATTTGGCAAAATATTTTGAGTCCCAATTATGGTTTATTTCGTACTTTGAGAAATATTTTTTGTTGATATCAATCCTTGATCGATTCCTTAGGTTGTCTAAGGTTAAATTACCTTGGATAAATCCAAAATAACTTGTTATAGAAACTTTGTATGTATACTAAAGTGTATGCGGAATCTACACCTTAATACCTAGAAGTATTATGAATAAAACAGTAACCGTGAATGAACAAAGATATAACCAAATGCTACAATATTATTAGATCAATAATACGAGTACTCTTCACCAGTACTAGGGTTTATAACCTTGAAGCTTTTCTAAATCGAGTTGACAACTTTGAAGACTCGTAAACTTATAAACTTATATCTAACACCTTAACCTAGGACCTCCTTTTATACACCAAGGAGTCCTTTACAAGATAACTACAAATCTTTTAAGATCTTCTATAATTCTAAACATATACATATCTTTCTATCCTTATAAGATATACACTTTGATTAGATCCATATATATATCTTCTCACACGTCTTTATCTTCATGCAATCTTCTTCTGGCAGTCTTAAGTCTTCAGCAGTATAAACCTTTCTCTAGCAGTACAAAATAACTCTAGCAGTACTATTATTGTACTAGCAATACTAACTCAGTTAATATTGTTAGTTATAATAAGAGCAATATTAATCTCTTGGACTAGCAGTACTATCTTGTGAAGATTTATTCCCAACAATCCTCCCCTAAACTTATGATTTACCTTCAAATCTCAAGTTTCTTCTGAATCAAATCTTCCAGTCTTCTTCTGTTGAGGATTCTTTCAAACACTTCACTGCCTTGGCTTGTTTGTTAAAACGAAGATTTTCCTTAGAAGCTCATTTTCCATTCTGAATCATAATCCACTTGTAGCTAGTTAACTAGCATCAATATTGTAAGTCATCTTATCAGTGGGTAATCTTTCTCAACCAGCATGAACATATCCAATCCTGTCTTTATAGACACATGATGTACACCACATGTATCATACAATCTCCATGTTAATAGATCATACATATGACTCTGAAGCTTCATAAGGTCATCTGTATCAGGTTCAAATAACCTCTTCAATTCAACCCATAATTCTCTTTCTTTATCATCAATGGGTTTTGTTGTATTAAACCTTTCTTTAATCAACTCCCAAAGCTTCACTAGATCATATCTGTCAAAATTCTTTAACATATCTGCAAAAGTCTAATATACCTCTGTATAATTCCCTACTTTAATAATTTTCCAAAACTTCATTGTGTCTTCAGAGTGAATTTCCCAGTCAATAAGTGGGTATTTGGTTTGTAATGCTTCAACATGCATCCCTTCTTCTGGAAGTAAGATCTTAATTTCTTGTATCTCTTCTTGTGGTGGCTTAACTAGTTCTTTATCTTTAGGTTCTTCAACTGATACAGATCTTTCTCCAGTCTTCTGTCTCTTAGAATTATCTTGTTGAAGATCAAATCAAGGTCTCTTCATTACTTCCTTTTCTATCTCAGAATCCTTAGGTATAAAAGCAATATTTTGATCCCATACTCTTTCAAATATAGGTCTAATGTCTTCATAACTCATTCCCTTGAAGTAACTCATCTTGTATCCACTTTGATTCTTCGGATACATACACATGTTCTTCCTTATTTCTTTTTTAGAAAAAGGTCTATTCTGTTGTGCATAAAATCTTATCACAGAAGGATCATTCCAGTTAATATCATGAGATTGATCATCTTCAGTTACAATCTTTTCTTGTTCTGCTATATTAATTTCTTTTTGTAGCTGTCTAGCTATTTCTGCATCCCTTGCAATCCTTTGACTGTCTTCTTCATTAAACTGTTCTTGCAATCTTATAGCTGCTTCAAGACTAGCTCTTTCTTGTATTAGCTTCAACTTTTTAGTAGTTTGCTCAGGCTCAGGCTCAGTCATAATTGCTTTACCTTTGTCTTTTCTCTTTTCTGCACTCCTTCTGATATACACTAAATTTGCAGCAGTAGTACTAACTTCAGGAATAACAGTACTATGCTCTGCACCAACAGTACTAACTTCTTTTTCTCCTTTTTCACCACTACCTTGATCTTCCACAAGCTTAGTAGGCTCTTCTTCTTCTAGCACTACCTCGGTATCATCACTAATCTTCTCATGAATCTCTGGATCCTCCTGAACCCATGAAGTTCCTTCATCTTGTACTAAAGAGATAGTTGGATCTTTATCAATATCATAAATCTTCCTCCCGTGTTTGGAAGGATCATCAGCCTCTTCTTCATCATTAGAAAGTACAACTTTGAAACTCCTTCTAGCTTGGCTTGTCTTGATAGTATGCTCTAATTTCTTTACCCTTTTGATCAGTTTTGTAAAAGCAGTACTATATGTTTGTTTTGTTTGATGTAGTTTAGACTCCAAGCTCTTAACCTTCTTGGAAAATGAAGTACAAAGAACCATCAATTCATTTAGTGATAAACTACCCTCATCACGTCTAATTGAGTGAACACTGTGGAGAGGTGATTCATGAGGCATTTGAGTAGTCTCCTCTGCAATAGGTATGGTTTGTGGTTGTAAGGTGGATGGATGTGTTTGAGGTGATAATGATGGCGAGGATCTGATTCTTGAAGCAGATGTCTCATGTGAAGCTTGGATAGATGGTTAAACAGCCTGATTCTGAACTAGCATGGTTTCAAACAATGGAGTAATCACCCTAGAATATCCCTTGGATGCTCTTTTCATGTTGCTGAATAGTTTTTGTGTAAGGAGAGGAGTAGGATAGGTTCTTGTATATGGGAAATGAAGTCTTTGGTGTTTGTTCAACAAGATTTGAATGAATCTAGGATACATCAAAAACTTTGTCTTACTATCTATGTTCTTTACCATGGCCTCAAAAATGAAGTGGGAAAAATTAAAGGTTCTGTTTGTTGCCATGCATATAATAGCAGTAGCTATGTTACTACTGAACTACTCCCAAGCAGTCTTCTTAGGACTCAAATAGTGGAGAATTTTGTGAATGAAGAACTTCCACTGAGGAGAAAAATGCCCTTTTTGAAAAGTGAGACTGTCAGAAGTAGTTACATACCCTATAAGAGCCAATTGCTCAAAAATCTCTGTAGTAGGGAGAGTATTGAGACCTTCAGAATCTTCAAGCTTAAGATGTCTTCTAATGGAGGCCTCAGTAACCTATAGCTTGACTTTTCTATCTATGGTAGCAGTAATAGCCATGACTCCTTCCTCAGTTGTACATAGAGCAGCAGTTTGCCAAAATTGTTCAATAGTTGAAGCATAAAGGGTTGGACTTTCTGTGAGGGCATAATGAATGTGACTTGAAGTTAGAAAATCAATGATTTGGAAAAATCCCTCACTTCCCTTTGACTTCTCCAAGTATGCAACCATGTTGTGCTTGTCACAAAACTCTAAACTCGCCATTTGATGAATAGAAAGTTAAATTAAGGTTCTGGGAAATGATCGTGGGAGAGAGTATAAATGTTTGGTAGAGCTAATTGAGATAAGAAAGAGTGTTTAAGATTTTAAATTTGCATCGACTAAATAAGATTTGTACTTATCTTGAAGAAATCTTATGAATTTATAGAAAGATCATGAATTCTCCAATTAGTGAAACCCTATAGGCTATAAGCAAGGCAGTTGCCAAAAATTTCGCAACGGTTATAATTAGTGAAGGAAATTCAGTTATGTCTCAAACAGTACTAACGGTCTTCTAGCAGTACTAAAATTAGCCTAGCAGTACTAACTCTAAAGCCAGCAGTACTAAAACATGGCCAGCAGTACTTAAGCAATACCCAGCAGTACTAAGTAATGCCCAGCAGTACTAACTTAAAGAGGCCAGTTTTAACTTGAAATTTGGTTCCATCACAAATATAGACTCATACAATCTCTATTTCTGTTTTTCATCTCACTATATCTCTCAATTCTTTTTGCTCACCAGTTCACTCTTTCTGCTTTTATCATACAACTCTCTTTCTTTTTTTTCAGCTCATAAATTCTCTCTATTCTTTTTCTCACCAATTCAGACAATTTTGTATAATGTGCCATCAATTCTAGTAGTTTCATACTGTCGTCCCCACTTCCAAGTGTGTTACCTCTTGAGAGAGGTGGATCATTGGACTTTTAGATGCACCCTCAAACCTAGTTTCAGCATCTACATCCCCAATATGGTATCTTGGCACCTGGGACCACTACCTGAACCAGTTTGTTAGGATTAATGTTTTCTTAACTTAGTACCGATAGTACAAATAGTTAGTACTGACAGTTATACTTAGTACCGACAGTACAAAGTATTAAGTACTGTTAGTTAGTTAGTACCGTTAGTAGAAAGTTAGTTAGTACCGTTGAGAAGATATTTAAAAGATATTTATGAGATATTTTAGAAAAAGATATGTAAGCCTTTTAGGGTTATCCTTGGTCTATAAAAGGAACCCTAGGCATAGTTAGTAAAGATAGAACTACACAATATCATAGAGATCATATGGTAATCATAGTTAGCAATCTGTAATTCTCAAGAACATATTAACAAAGTTGTTATTCAGTTGTTCATTGTTCTTCTTAGTAC
>BQNB010098602.1:4419-24093 GCA_026074375.1 Tanacetum coccineum
CAAGATCACAAGATAAGATCCACAAAGCAAGTTAAACCAAATCTCATGTCATTCACATAGCAGTCATAGGCACATAGCATTTTCCAAAAAGATAAAAAGTTTCGCACATTAATGAAAACAAGTTCAAAGCAGATTTGAGTATCATCCCAACGGAAAAGAGTAAAAGTGGGGCTACGAGAACTCACCTTAAGCAAAAAGGTGATAAGTAGCAGAGATCAAGATTAAACAAGCAATTGCAACGACGTCCAGACACGACCTAATCCGGTTAATGTTCATTTTAGACATACGTTTACAAAGGTGTGTTTAAGGTTGACGCATAGAGGTGAAATGTGTGTTGTACAGTCACCCTTAACATTATTAGTGGTGTGATGGTTGTCGGTTTAGTTTCTAAGATACCATGCTCTGGTTTATACCTTAGTATAATATACTTATACTGTTTAAGTAAAATAGATAAGTAGTATAAGAAGACCTAGTTACTAGATATTTAGAAATATGTTTCGGTAAATACATTCGGTAACCTTAGTTTCCTTGATAATTGGTATAAATTATAAAAAAACGTTTATTTATACCAAATGATTTAGAGAGTCTTCATATTTTATAATTATAATATATATATATATATATATATATATATATATATATATATATATATATTTCGTCTTTTAGTCGGTCTATTAAAATAATAATTTATTATTTTGTCGCAAAGTAAGTTTTTGAGTAAAAATCTAAGTATAAATTTTTTACGAAATTTTAACATGACCCGATTGTTTATACAACATTTCCCCAAGATTTCAAACCTCAATTTCAAACCCCTTTCCTTAAATTCACCAATTTCTGACAAAATACCAAAATCCATATTTCGCAAAGTTTATCAAAACGTATTTCCTCAAACGACCATTTAGTATATAAGTAAGTATGTTTTACTTTCTAAAAGTCTGTTTTAAACATGTAAAATGACTTGTTTTCACTTATTGGGCCTTAAGGCCCAATAGCGGTCTAAAACATTATTATTAAGTTTCAAGATCCGATTTTGGTGCAATCTTAAATCTATAAATAGATATAAGTTCGAGAAGTAAGCCACAACATAAGCCAAGACTCACAGGCCAAGACTAAGCCACAGTTTGGCTTAGCCTATTAGGTCGTGGCCCATTAACTAACCAAATAAGCTATTCGTAGCTTATTTTCAAGTCATTAAGCTACATTAGTCCTTAAATATCATAATAAGCTTTAACCAAAAGCCACGAAAATAAGTCGAACCACAATAAGGTCCACAATAAGCCACGACTTATTGGGCCTTATTAGGCCGTGAGCCTCATAAGCTCAAAACAAATGTATTTAGTTTTTTATTAAGCTAATAAGCCACGTGGCTGTTTAGATATCAAAATAGGCTATCAAATAAGCTCTTAAAAATTAAGATACCATAGGTAAATAACCAAAACCATTTCCTTATTACCCTTATTCCAACCGAAACTTAATAAGCACGAAATAAACCGAACAAGCTTATCTTTTAAGCTATAAAATAAATAAGCTAAATAGCGTATAAATGTTATTCAACAATCACAAGCACGACATAAAAATGATAAAACCTTGTATCCTTTTGTCCGACTTCGAACCAAAACAAGCACCCTTTTTATTTTTTTTGAAATTTTTTTAGCTTAAGATTTCTAGAAAACGCACTGTACAACTTTCATATATGCATCATAAGAACTCTAAAATACAAGAATATTTGTAGAAAATATAACTTACAAAGATGGTTTTGAAAGCGAGCTAAACACAAAACCGACAACCCGCACGTTGTTTTATTGATAGCCCATCTACTAGAATCAACCCGGACATGTTTTAAACCACCATGTTCTTGATCAAAAATCAAAAAAAATATTGTTTGTGTTTGTTGAAGTTCGGACGAGACCAAAGGAGGAAGAAAGAAGCAAAAATGAAATTTTTGTGTTGTGTGTGTGTTTTGAAAATTAATAAGACAATATGTATGGTTCCACTTGGGGACAAGGTTGCTAATTAGGTGCCTTGTTGTCCCTTGTGGGGCTCAAAAAAGGGTTGGCATCCTAGGGGGATCCTAAGTGCCTTTTGTCACTTGTCGGGTTCATAAAACGATCATAGTTTAGTTTAAAAACATGACCTGAAAGTTTCTCATATTTTTTTGAATGTAAAAACTTATTTACATAAACTTTGATTATTTACACCCTAGGTAAAAAGGTTAGATTGCCTTAGATTTGATACGAACATTAACCGGCGTGTCGGGACTTGTTATTTGATATTTCAAGATATTTACCGGGCAAACCTCCCAAATCATGATCAACATAGATAAAATCCTCTAAAAAGGATTGCCATAAGAAATAAAAGATCGATAACCAAGATAAACATAGATTCATCACCGTCAACACGGTAACTTGTTCTACCGGAAATGACAAAAGTCAAAAAGTAAAAGGACTAAATTAGAACATATAGATTCCAAAAAAGTGCAAGGCTTACTGTTCTTATTCTCAAGGTTTTATTAAGATACTGAGATTATACAAGAAGTTGAAATAGCAAATACAAAGAAAGATATGTATGGCTATATGAGGAGCACGAGGCCTAGCAAAAGCTCCATTGAGCAAAAACATGAAATCGACAAATAGCATGGCAAACAAGAACTTATGTTCCAAAAACAAGCAAACAAAAATACAAGATGTAAACTAGGGAAACAGTTACCATATCACACGTTATAATCATTATTTCTACTAATATGAGTTACTAAAGCATTTACGAAAATGCATTTTAGACAAAGCTAGGAGTTATCCCAAATACTCCTTTTAGAATCATATAAATACTTTTAAGAGCCTAAATTGATAAACGAGCAAACGAAAGACATGATAAGGAAGGCACATATATTTCACAAATAGACAAGCTTAAATATGATGAGAAATAAGCATATAATCAAGATATATAACAAATGCAAAGAAAAGCAACTAGACATTTAACATATCATACGAAAAAATTCTTTCTGTCTTGTGTTGAATAAGACGATGTATACCAAGCTTGATTAATGTTCAAAATAATTTAATTTAAAAGAAGGATGTATCAATGTTCAAAGCATACCAACTAAAATTGCCCGACTCAAAAGTTTGAGTTTCTATGTTAGTACGAAACTTGAAATTTTAGACATTTTCTAGTATTTTGCAAATTCGACCAACTTAAACTTATAATCAGTACTTCTAACCCATTTTATTAGAAACTAGACTCAATTCCCTTCGAAATGGTAGGTAGCACGACTCTTATGGACATACGGTTAGTTTTTTATGAGCTTTCGAAGTTGACAAAAATTTTGAAAAACCTTATGTAGAACCGGGTCCGCCGGTTCCATTCCAAAATGAAACCGTCTTTGTTAACAAAGGGAACCGCCGATCTGATCAATTTTTCCAAAAATGCATATTTAGACCCGATGAAAAGGTTTAAAACTTGGTAGGCTTTAAGGTAAACTTATATAACAAATTTTAGTCATTATTCAAGCTTGTATAACAAAGATATTCAATCAAAACTTCTAAGAATAAAACAAGGATATACTTTTCATATTAAGTCTCGCTTTTCGGATAATTTGATACATGGATCGTACTCGGTTTTAAAAACCATTTGTTTTGGAAAACTAGAGGCACGTGGCTCTGATACCAATTGTGGAAAACGTATAAGGGGGGTGAATACGTTTTCGATTAAAATCTTAAAACTTTTGCATCAAATACCCAATCAATCGTGTCTTAATATGAAAAGTACCAAATATAGTTTATGACTATATGAACAATGGAAAGCATGGTATAAGCACATAGTCACAACACAAGCATAAACATCAAGCTACAACACAAGCATAATTATAAAGTACAGAGATGAAAATATGTAAAAGAGAAAGCAAACCAAACACGATGATTATAGTGGTTCGGTCGCGGAGCTCCTCTCCGCCCTACTTTACTCCCCGACTACCCCACTCGAGAGTTACTTCACTAGATCAATAATCTCCCTTCTCGGCGGAGAAAACTTTACACAACGTTGCTTACACTTTATTCGGTACTAAGCTAAATACCGAGTCCTAACAACGGTAGAACCAACCCATCGTCGCTTACACTTTATCTGGTACAAAACTAAATACAGGGTTCTTACACATAGGGTAGAACCAACCCAAACCCGCTATGTTTTATGGCCCAACATAACAAACTTTATGTTTTATGGCACAAACACATAAACCATCTAATCTAATTAGTGATACAAGATAATGATGTTATTACAATGATGATCCATGACAATGTGTCTAATGGATAGAAGGCCTAATCTAGATGAACTCCCGTAGATAAGAAGCCTTGAAATGAATGAAGATGATGAGATCTCTAATCTTTTAGATCTTCATATGCATATGTTTGTGGTGGATGGAAATGGCAAGATCTCTAAGGCTTGCTTTAGTGGATCATCATAGAAGTATTCTTACAACAAAATGAATGTTAGAGCATTATGATCATATGCAAATGAAAGTGATTAATGAGTGTGTTCCTACATATCTAAATGACTATGAAAACTAGAAAGAGAGTGTTTGTGAAAAGGATGATCAGATGGTGAGATTTGGCTTGCTATTTATAGGTAAAATCCTGCACTGTAGCCCGGTTCTGCCGGTTCCATCTGCAGGATGGAACCGGCTTTTATAACCCTACGGAACCGGCACATAGTTTTGCAAAACAAGATTTTGTATATCAAAACTCCACACAATCTTATGAAATCTTTCAAGATCTTGCCTAGATATGGAAAGATTATGGTGATGTCATGCATAATGTAAAATGCATTTTTATTTTCTTAAATTAAAAAAAGTAAACTTGTATATTTGAAAGTGTAAGTAAACTTTTGTAAAATTGAATGTCTAGTTGAGTGCTTGTCAAAATAAAATGTATTTTAGCAAGTATAAGAATAGTGATGCATATTTATAAAATTACTTGTAAGTGCAAAATGTGAAATGAGGTTTGGTCATAATGCAACATAACAAACATGTACGAACCTGTGTTGTAACATACGAGGACTCAAGACGTGGAGATGTGTTGATGTATATTGAGACAAAATATGATTACGAGTAACTTGTACAATTTACGTTATGTATTACAAGTTACATGTTTGTCATCGACAAAACGAACGAGACTATGTAGATTAAATATCGTAATATTTGCACTAACAGTATATCTAGCGAACTATTTTGATATTTTTAGTCTGTGATAAAATGTCGAAACTAAACTTAAGATTGTTTTTAATGTACTAAAAAATCAATAAGAGCCGATGAAGGATATGAGGTGATAAAGAAGGCGATTATGAAGCTCGAGGAAAAGCACATAGAACATATCCCTGCATATGGAGAAGGCAATGAACGAAGATTAACTAGCAAACATGAGGCTGCCAATATCAAGAACTTCTTCACATCAATCCATATGTCAAATTTTATACATCTGTGCATATTTTTAGTTAGTTAGTTATTATATTAGGTATATTATTTTTATGTTTCAAGCACTATATATGTAGCAGGTGTGTTCAAAGTAAATGATAAATTGGTATATTCATTAGTGATCTGTTTAGGTTTCCTCATGTAAAACACAATACTCCTGCGGCAACGCGCGGGTTAACAAAAACTACTCCTAAAAAAGAAAACGCTCCCTTAACCGAATTATTTTTAACAAAACTCGTCGCAGCGAAGCGCGGGTTTTCAATACTTGTTTTTAACTAAAACCCACCTCAACCTTCTTTTTTTAAATTACATATTTTTGTTTTGAAGACTCATATTTCATTAACAAAAGACTCCAAAATTACAAAATACAAGACAAACAAAAAGAAAGCCCAACATTACAAAATACAAGACAAACAACAAAGCAAATACACAGACAAAGCTTCGACCGAGAGCAAGAATATCATAAGGACTTGAGATCCATTTATCACAAGCCGTAAAGCCTTTAGAAAGCTGAGCAACAATCCAGGTTTTAAAGAGCCATTGTATCGAGGGAAAGATATCATCGTGCCTAATGCTTGTGACGTCTTTAAGATCTGCGTTGACGAACTATTGAGAAACCAAACTGTAACCACCGATATTACTTGACGGGAGTCATGATAGTTTATTTAGGAGAGTTGATATGCACATCATCAAAAATGATGTGCGCACCACAAAATCACACTAATGATCCACATAATACAACACCATATATGCATAATTGTGATGTGTACATCACTTTTGATGATGTGCATATCACCTCCCTTATTTAAATGCGCACACACTCAAACGATATGATAGTTATTATTAAATCATACTCATACATAAGCTAATAAATTAATAAATGCGCATGCATAAGCTAACACAACCAAATGATTTCATTGCAGTATGGAACAAATTAGTCCCGATCAAGATCAATATCCATGCATGTCGTTTGATTAATGATAGACTTTGTACATGTTCAAACCTATACTCGCGTGGTAGCGATCTTCACTCTTTGTTATGCCCAGTTTGTGATGGCAACATATAGAATCTGCTAAACACTTATTTGTGCACTGCAAATTGGCCTCTGATCTATGGAGTTTAGTTTTTAACCGGTGGAAAGTGGATTATGTGATTAATACGCTTATGGATCTAATAACATGGGTTGATTCAACTTACCTTCTTACTGTGGTTAAAAATATTCTAGATGGGGTTATTCTAACTATTGTTTGGGTAATTTGGTGCTACCGCAACAAGATTACTTCGACGAAAAGATACCCTCATGGATGACATACGAACATTTTCTTTTTTGGATTGTTAGTAGGTTCAAAACCTTTATGACTCGATTGGCTAAATGACCTTATGTCTGCTTGTAAAACTTTTTTGTAATATATTTTTTCTTCTAATTCTACTAGTTCAACAAAATCGATGTTAAAAAAAACACTATACCAGATAACCGTATATAATATTCAAGAAAAGAAAAGGAGTTTACAAGTTAACAAATGTCTCAACTTCAGGATGATCTTATTTTCAGCGTTTCACATATTAGTTGACTTGATCTAAAATATACATGAAACAACCCGAATTTTCGACGCGTATGACGATCGCGGATTCGACGTCATAATTGTTATTTTATGAATTTATAAGATTGAACGTCGACAAGTAAAATTTTAAATTGTCAAGAATAATTATTTTCGTATTTTATTACGGAGAAAATATCATAATTTTATTTTTTTAACCGATTCGCAAGTCAACGTTTGACCGCGCGATCGTTAAACGTTTTTAGCACCGTGATAAATTACGGCGCGCCACGTTAACGTTTTATTTTTGTAAATTATATTTTTCACGGACTCCGTCGTCTTTGTTCCTCGACTTGACCAAGACTCGCGTTTAAACGGAAATTGTATACTTACATTTCATTTTTTGGACAACCATCACTTTGATAATTAAAATGTTTTTAACAAGAAATTTTACAAGTACTAATATTCAAAAAAAATGATTGAGAAGCCCCCTCCCCCCTGCCTAGCTTGCATATAGGGCTACAAGGCAACCAAACACGACACATTTTTGATTTCATTCACCATGAAATGATTATGTCTATTTCTAATTTTTGGTTACTATTTCTACCACATCTTGTAATATCATAGTTCATATTTTTGTTTTTTTCTCCTTCTTTCTCCTTCGTTCTCTCTTGTCCGACGGTACACACACACAAACAAAGCATCCATCAAAGATTTTGAGCTTAAAAATCCCATCCTATATTATCTAAATGAAGAGTTAAACCAAGTGTTAGTGGTTTCTTGCCCTCCTTTTTCCTTCTTGTGCTCGTCGAACCCCACAAACACAAACACCATTGTCATTTGATTTTTCCAACAATAAAATAGGGTTTAGATGATGATAATATAATCATCCATGAAGAAGAAACACACATGCAATTAGATTTAAAGAAGATTGGGTTTTGATTGAAATAAAAATAGTTTTAATCAAGGTTTGAATTAAAAGTTTAGTGGGAAAAATATTAGTGGGCGTTTTGGATTCAAAAAGTTAAGGGTTTGGTGTCGGTTGGGGGTTCGAACCGCGGCAAGGGCACAAAGGGGAAAAAGAAAGGTATTTGATTTTATTCAAGTGTGGATTACAAAGGATTTGGGTTAGTTTTAGTCTCGGATTAGTTTGGTTTTTGGTTTTGGACTTGGTTCAAGCCGCGACTAAGGAAAGGGAACAAGGCGAGTCCGTGTTTTTGTCCGATCTTGCTTTCTATAGCATTGTAAGTATATTTGTTGCTAGTTTAATAATTATTTTTACGATTTGATTTGTTTTCGGCTATTGCATGTGATGGAATCCGAACGAACTTTCGTCGATTAGTTTAGATTTTGTTATTGGTTGATTGAGCGAATTGGGTATTGTTTATAGACTATTTTAGATGTGTCGTGAATGGATTTTTGGGTCGAAAATAAATTTTGACGCGTTTTGTAACATGTAGTTTTGGGCAGAAACTTTGACACGGAAAACGAGACACAAGATTTTGAAAAATCTAATTTTTGTTTGAGAGCTGTAATAGAGTTTATCTTTACGATCGCTTTGATATAAAATGGAGCTTCTAACTCCTGATAACGAATAATCTAGAGCGAAATTGAGATATACACTTTAAGCTAGAAAATTCAGCATTTTGGAAAATATTAAAAGCTGGCATATTCGAAAATGGACAATTTGAGCACTTTCGAGTCCGTTTTAGCCTTCCGGCGAAACACGAAAGTTGTTTGGAATATCGTTTTACTTTTCCGTGAGGTTTGTTAGTTTTAAAATCGCGTAATAACGGGTCAAAACTGAAAGTCGAATTCTGCACTTTATTAAAAATATGATAAATTTCCAGCAGAATCTCGTAAGGGCATTTTGGTTATTTTCTGTTGAGATTCAGGTCTTGACAAAAGCTAAAAAGTTGTCCGGAACGTCGTTTTGCATAAAATCTCTTTAGAGTCCGAGTCGTGAAAATGTGAAATTACGGGTCGTTTTAGACGGGTCAAATTTAAGTAAAAGTGTATATATTTATAAAATGGGTTAATATGGAACTTGTGAGTTTTAATAAAGATCGTAATTGGTATGAGTATTATGACCATAGTATTTTAAACTTAACGATTTTTAACGAAGAAACTAGACTAGTAGCGATATAGAGAATAAATGTATATTATTATATATATATATATTTTCTTATATTATATATATACTATATATTAAAAATAAATGTATTAATATTATTATATTATATATATCGTATATTATATAATTTCTATATATATATATATATATACATTTATTTTCTATATCGCTACTAGTATATATATATACACATTTATTTTCTATATCGCTACTAGTCTAGTTTCTTCATTAAAAATCATTAATATGTACATAGAAAGTCAACGTAGAAGTCAAACTGAGATTTTAATCGATATTAATATGTCGTAAAGATTAATTTGGTTAATAAAATAATATCAACGGATATTTTAAGAACAACGGGTATTTTACGACTATTGGTCGGTACTAAAAAAATGAGAAGTCTAAAATTAGTAACTTTTGTGATATTCGGGATATAACTCCGATACGAGTAATTAATAACCAAATTGGGTATCGAATGTACGAAAAAATAAATAAATATTATTAAATATAATTAGATGACGGGACTTAATAAAAATGACAACTTTTCGAAAATAGCAACTTTTAAAAAATAGAAAGTTTCCGAAAATAGAAAGTTTTCAATAATGATCGTAACTCAATTATGTGGGGTTTAGGATCTAAGACGCGCAAGTAGATTTCTCATCACATGTGTATGTATATCTATATAGTTTGAATAGTTGCGATGTACGCACTATTCGATCGTATCTTATTGTATAGTAATCGAGCGACATAAATTATAGGTCGCGGTTGTGTTCGTTGTTGCGACGTCTTGAGATTGTTTCGGTTATTTTGATCTTCGGCTTCGATCAAGGTGAGTTCATAGCCTCGCTTTTGAACTATTTTAAATGTTTGTTGTTTTGAAAAAATTGAACGCGATGCGTTTTGATACGTGATATGATTTCATTGCTATGAGTATATGCCTTTTGTTGTGTGACCGTTAATTATCGAGGAGGTAAACGCTGAATGCATTAAACAGATCTATTTGGTTTGACAACCCTGTCCGTGTTGAAGGCAATTGGTTTTCCTTGTCCATTTCATTCAAATGCATATGACTTATACAGATTTACAAAGTAGAGGCTTGAGCCTATCAACAAGAATACTGGATAAGGATTGAGACTAATCTTAATTGTGAATCATCCTATCACACGGATAAGGATTGATACTAATCCTATCATACAGCTAATGATTTGATAAATCATCCAAATATATCAACTAATACGCCCCCGCAGTTGGAGCGGGAGGAGGTCGGACGCTCAAACAAGATCGAAATTCTTCAAACAAAGCTGAGGGAAGTCCTTTGGTGAAGATATCAACATACTGGTAGCGAGAAGGTACATGTAGAACTCTAATCTGACCAGCGGTAACTATATCACGGACGAAGTGAATGTCGATCTCAATGTGTTTCGTCCGTTGATGTTGAACAGGGTTGGCAGACATATAAACAGCACTAATGTTATCACAGTAGACAAGAGTTGCAGTCGATAAAGGAGAGTGTAGCTCATGAAGAAGATTATGAAGCCATGCAGTCTCTGCCACAACGTTGGCAACACCCCGGTATTCAGCTTCGGTACTAGAGCGTGAAAGAGTTTGCTGTCATTTAGCGGACCAAGATAATAGGTTATCACCCAAAAAGACACAATAACCTGAGGTATACCCACGTGTAGATGGACAACCCGCCCAATCAGCATCAGTATAACCAACCAGAGAGGTAGTGGAGGATGCATGTAAGTGAAGGCCTAAATCCAAAGTACCCTGAACATATCACAAGATACGCTTGAGAGCAGCTAAATGTGGCTCTCGCAGATCGTGCATATAAAGGCAAATTTGTTGAACTGCATAAGACAAATCTGGACGTGTAAACGTGAGATACTAAAGCCCCCCTACAAGACTTCGATACATAGTAGGATCCTGAACCGGAACCCCATCCGAACCCAGTTTGGACTCCGTATCCATTGGTGTCCGAGAGGGATTACAATTAACCATGTGAGCACGCTCAAGGAGCTGAAGCGCGTACTTTCGCTGAGATAAAAATAAACCTGTAGAGTGACGAACAGAAGAGATACCAAAAAAATAATTAAGTGCCCCATGTCAGATCATTTCAAACACACGTGTAGAAGAATCAATAAGTTGCTGAAGAAGTGTTGTATAAGAAGCTGTAAGAATAATATCATCCAATATAAAAGAGAGATACACAACCTGAGATCCCCTGTTATAAATAAATAGAGACAATCGCAACGACGTGATAAAATTCTGGCTCGTTTGGCATACCTGCAAAACACTTGAAACCAAGCACGAGGTGCTTGTTTTAGTCCATATAAAGCTCTCAGCAAACGACAAAAAATGTTAGGGTACCCGGCATCACAAAACCGGGTGGTTGATGTATGAGACAGTCTCTGGATAATAATCACCATTAAGGAAAAGCAGTCCTTAACATCAATTGTTGAATTGGCCACTAACGAGATACGTCAAGGCTAAGAACCAAGCGAATATTAGGCTGGTTTACAACCGGAGCTAAATGTCTCATCAAAAATCAACACCAAGTTGCTGACTACTACCGTTAGCAACCAAACGAGCCTTATAACGGTTCAAAGTCCTGTCAGCATGAAACTTATGTTTAAATAACCACATAGAGAGAACCATTTTAACACCTGCAGGCCTTGGTATAAGTAACCAAGTGCCATTTTTAATCAACGCATTATACTCATCGTACATAGCATTACGCCATTGGGGATCTTTTAAGGTGTCAAACGGATTTTTAGGAATAGGAGATATCAAGAAAGTATTTAAAGACAAGCGATCGATAGGTTTGACAATGCCTGATTGCGACCGTGTAATCATGGGATGAGTGCGGGTGATGAGGTGTCATTTTATACACTTTTTAGGTCGTTTAATCCCCTAAATCGTGCATTTATTCCCAAAATAGGTACTTAATCGTTCCTTTTTAGGTATTTAGCATTTGGAAGGCATTTGGAGGAAATACACGTGACTTGGGCTCATTTGGAGAAGAAACGGACAAGACTACGAACCTACACCAACATCTCTCAAGAATTTCTACTCAGAAGCTGGAGACGGCGTCACAGATTACACGTGACGCCGTCACAACCCATCTCAAGACGGCGTCACAAGATCTCCAGACGGCGTCAGATTGTATGACCCAGCCCATTATTTAGAATATTCTATTCATGATGGCATCACGATTAACACGCGACGCCGTCACATCAATTTTCCTATATATACAAATCCGTTTTTAGGGTTTTAGATGTGTAACTTTAAATTAAAAGAAAAAGACGAACCCTAGTTCATTTAGCAGCTGTTATGGACGATTTTAGGGCCTCAAAACCCTTTTGTACCTCCTTCAATTCATGTTATAATCAAGTAAGATTATCTTAATCATTCAATATGTCTATGTGTTGTTTGATTCATTATTATTCTTGCTTTATCTTTAACATGCTTGGCTAAACCTTCTATTGTGCTTATTAATGATTGTATGAAACCTAGATCTTAGTGGTGTTGCTTCTTGTGACGAATATGCATGTTAGGTCTTAGAAAACCAGCTTTTGTCTGTATCAATGTTGATATTTCTAGGAAAACATAATTGTGTAGAAAGGATACCATCGGGTAACAGTCTGTATACTACCTTGCCCCTTCACTCTTAATGTATTTCAAATGCATTTAATATACTCTTAGGGGCCTTGTAATAGTCTTCATACTACCTTACTTGTGCATTGCCTTAACGGAATATTAAATAGACGGCGGGTTCGTGTAATTCGTTTATGACTTAGGAAATAATTACATAGATCATCACAAGTGTGACAAAGCAACAACACTAGTAGAAGCAATCTAGGGAGTAATACATGATTAAATAAACACAATCTTTTATTATATTGTTATCACTAGTAGCGTAGTTTATATTTAGTTTAATAGCTAAAACCAACCAAACCTCTTAAATATATGATTTACCTGCTTTCATAAAACATAAAAAACACAAAAAGAATCTTCTCTCAACCCTTAGAATTCTGTTAGACCATGATCAAGCCTTCCTAACCTATTCCCCTAGAGAACGATAACAACCCTCGAGTCTTGCCTATACTACACTACAACGATTAGGTACACTGCCTAGGGAGTTGTAAAACTTCTTGTAGAAGTCCCTTACGAAAACCGTAACAAGTTTTTGGCGCCGCTGCGTGGGGAATAATTAGGTTTTAATAATAGTTTAGCTTAGTTCTACTTTCTTGAATCCTTTCAAGTAAGATTTAATTTCCGCATATTAGCTTTCACATAGTCTATCTTTTCTTTGTGTGTTTGTTCGTAATTTTCATTGACTATTCCACTCTTTACTATAGAGAATGCAAATCCATCATTGACCTTAGGACCCTCTTCTCAGGAACCATCTGTCACTACTCACGCTAAGTTTACGGCCTGAATAAACAAGCTTTTACAAATAAGGCAAACCATTGATTCTCCCCTCTTCAAAACCATGAACGAATTAACCAACCAATCTTCTGACTTCGAAATCTTCTGCCCTGAAGAAAGAATCAAGGAACTGGAATTAAGAACGCAACGAAGAAACAATTTTGAGGAAGAATTGTTCAAGGATAGGTTCCCTACTGAGAATGAACTAGCTTACCATAAGGAACTATTAGGAGAACCTCAACCCCTTTCTCGTCCCTAGAGCCCAAGATTATGAAAGGCAACCCCTGGAGTTTAAAGATTCCTTCTGTAATCGGCACCGTTTACACGAGCCATGCATATATTGATCTACAATCTCCTGTCAACATCATGTCTCGTGCTTACCACAACAAAATAAGAGAAAAATCCTTTCAAGCACATAGAAACCCATACCAACCATATAAGTTCTGCAACTTCGTTGAAAGAGCTAAAAATGTGCATATATTTATCGGGTGTTTCGTTTATGCTTTGGACTTTATGATTTTAGAAGATTTGGGCAGCATCATTAATAGTGGGTTAAGTAAAGTAGTCTTGGAACAACCTTTTGCGCATACATCTAAACTCGCTTATGATGAATCTTTAGGATTAATTAGGTTTGCCCAAAGGGAGAATGAGGTCGTGTTTAGAATGCCTCAAAGGACAAAAGAATTAGACCTAGTATCTTCCTTAGAAAAGGATAAGTTTGAGGCATTCTTTGTGGAAAACTTGAAGGTTAGAAAGAAGGGGTTTAAGCATGTCCTTGAAAAGAGAAAGGGGTATTACAAAGCTTGCATGAACCTTGGACATAATTATAAAAGAGATAGGGAAACAATCAAAAAACTCAAAACTAACCACATAAGTATCATTAATCTTAAGGAGTAAAAGGACTTCGAGTCTAGCTACAAGACTCGTAAAATGAAGAAAATCGCTTCTTGGTAGGAAAACTAATATTTACTTTTCCCGCAATTAGGAGTGTCATGTGTTTTATTCTTTTCATTTTATTCTATCATGTTCGAACTCTATCTTGTAATCATGCTTTGTTTTGTTTTTAACCTCGTCTTAATTTCAATCAAATGTATTTTGCAAATAATAAGTGTAGGGGAGTCTATCGGGTTTTTTAACCAAGTTCAAGCATGTTAAATAATTAGTTCAGATTAATTCGCTTCAGTTTTGAGTCATATGATTGAATTGCCAAATCTCAGGTTTTATGTCGCTATTTGTACACAAATTAACTTATGGAATCAAGTGCAGGAAATTTTTTTATCAAAAACAAAAATTTCGTTTTCACAGAACATGGAGATGGCGTCACGATTTACACGCGAAGCCGTCACCACGACACCCGTGACGGGGCCAGGATTTTCCTGACAGCATCAAACGCCCAGGTCCAAGGTCCAGAAAACTTAAGTTTTTAATCATTTTTGAAAATAAAACTTGCATAACATTTGAAATATGTAATCTTTTGTTATAAACCTGCAAAACCAATAAGTTTGACAATTCTCTCATCCTATCTTTACTGCTTTATCGAGTCAAACCCTAAATTCATGTTGTATATTTTTATATCGCACATTTTATGCTTGGTATAGTTGTCTTTGTCTTTGATTACATGTTATATTTGATGAGAAGAAGCTTGGAAATTCTTAGGAAGTTTCATTGGATGATTCTTGGATGATGATTTAACCAGTTATCGCATGTTTCTTCTCTATTATTGAGCAAACCAGGGGAGTACTAGTTTCTTTTCCTTGTTTTCTTTTCCCTTTATTCGTTTTTACGAGTCTTTATATAGAACATTGGGGACAATGTTCAACTTAAGTGTAGGGGGAAATAAGCCTTAGAAACTATTCTTTCATTTGCCATTTGCTTTGTCCTTAAAATGATGGGTAATATATCGAAACATAGCATAAGAGGTCATTTTAACCCAAATTTAGAAATTTTATGACACATAGCGACAAAAACCAAGTATTAAGAGCATCTCATGGATAGGAGTTTATATTACTAGCACAACAAACCTCAAATTCCACCCCCAAAATGTGAGGTTCGCTCTTAGATGTTATACCTTTAGCTTGTTCGAGTTAAGGAGTGAGCAATCATGTGTGTCTATTCCGTCGTTACGGATGTGTATGTGTGATTTTGTCGCCTTTTCTGGAACATTGGTATTTGTTACTTTAGGATTATGAGAGTGTACCGGTAGTATATTAAATTCTAAAATTTGTTCTTGTGATGCATCCCAAGACCGCATAGTGAGTATTAGGATTTGCTTGATAAGAGGCATTAGGATTAACCCATATTTTAAACCTGTGATTGTTATGATGATAATATAACTATCCTACACCCTTGCCATGTACTCACCTTTAGTGCAGGATACCCCTAGTACAACCCTTTAAGCCTATCCTTTTTCACGGTTCTCGTAATTTTCTAGTTAAACCAGACTATTAATGAAGAGCACTGTCACCCTTAAACCAATCGTTACACCCGAATAGCCTTAGCCTACCTTGTATGTACTCATTTTTAGTACATTATTGTTTTAACCCAAGTTAATTATTTAAGTACATGGTTGCTAAGTCCTTAACCTTGTAAATACTGTTTTGGGATGATTGGGATTCATGGTAGCATTTATTTCGCGGAAGAATGGGGAAGAAAAAATAAGTCAATACCCCCATATGTTTGTTAGATGATCTCCATGTTATTTTGATCCACCTCAAATCGGGTCATTTGTTAGATTGTAAATATCGAGCATGTAAAAGCTAAAGTGTAGAGGTACGTGTTATAAACCCCAAGTTATGATGTATTATGTTATTAAAAAACTAGAAAAGAAAAAGAAAGAGAATGATGTAGAGTTGTGTAGAGTTTGTATATCTTTGTCCGAGTCTTGGCTTAACAACCAAACCAAAGTGTATTCGTGTAAATATTTAGCTAACTCTTCCACCCCAAATTCACCCAAAGCCACCTAAATGTATCCCATCCATTTCCGTTTCCATTATATGTTATCTTACACATATACCCTACAACCCTTTAAAAAGACCTCTTAGATAGTAATGAATAATGCTTGCGCCTAGCGATAGAGGTTTGATCCTTTACCAAGCATATGGTAATTTATATGATATGACAGGTAATGAGTGTTGATTTTCTATTTCCCCCTTTATGTCATAATTTATTATACAACTGAGTGAAAGAGAGAATCCCAAACACTTATGTGAGGTGCTAGTATTTACTTTCTGTGCTTTTAATTACGAGGTCTAGAAGGTTGTGTTGTAAAATACTTTTAAAGAGTAGGTAAAATAACACTCATATTGCTATTGTCTAGGTAGAAAAGCCCATTTGCTTGAGGATAAGAAAATCCCAAGTGTAGGGGTATTTGATGAGTTGTCATTTTATAAATTTTTTCGAGGTCGTTTAACCCCCTAAATCGTGCATTTATGCCTAAAATAGATACTTAATCATTCCTTTTCAGGTATTTAGCATTTGGAAGGCATTTGGAGAAAATACGAGTGACTTGGGCTCATTTGGAGAAGAAACGGACAAGACTACGAACCTACACCAACATCTCTCAAGAATTTTGACTCAGAAGCTAGAGACGGCGTCACAGATTACACGTGACGCCGTCACAACCCATCTCAAGACTGCGTCACAAGATCTCCAAACGACGTCAGATTGTACGACCCAACCCATTATCGAGAATATTCTAGTCATAATGGTGTCACGATTAACACGTGACGCCGTCATAGTGATTTTCCTATATATACAAATCCGTTTTGAGGGTTTTAGATGTGTAACTTTAGAGTAAAAGAAAGGGACGAACCCTAGTTCGTTTAGCAGCTGTTAGAGACGATTTTAGGGCCTCAAAACCCTATTGTACTTCCTTCAATTCATGTTTTAATCAAGTAAGACTATCTTAATCATTCAATATGTCTTGTTGTGTGATTCTTATCTGTTCTTACTTTATCTTTAACATGCTTGGCTAAACCTTCTATTGTGTTTATTTATGATTGTATGAAACCTAGGATGTAGATCTTAGTGGTGTTGCTTCTTGT
Source organism: Tanacetum coccineum (assembly GCA_026074375.1). NCBI lineage: Eukaryota > Viridiplantae > Streptophyta > Magnoliopsida > Asterales > Asteraceae > Tanacetum > Tanacetum coccineum. The sequence continues at coordinate 22,021 of BQNB010098602.1, forward strand.
GATGAATATGCATGTTAGGTCTTAGAAAACCAGCTTTTGTCTGTATCGCTGTTGATATGTCTAGGAAAACATGATTGTGTAGAAAGGATACCATCGGGTAACAGTCTTCATACTACCTTGCCCCTTATATGGTTGATCCACTCTTAATATATTTCAAATGCATTTAATATACTCTTAGGGGCCTTGTAATAGTCTTCATACTACCTTACTTGTGCGTTGCCTTAACGGAATATTAAATAGACGACGGGTTCGTGTAATTCGTTCATGACTTAGGAAATAATTACATAGATCATCACAAGTGTGACAAAGCAACAACACTAGGAGAAGCAATCTAGGGAGTAATACATGATTAAATAAACACAATCTTTTATTATATTGTTATCACCAGTAGCGTAGTTTATATTTAGTTTAATAGCTAAAACCAACCAAACCTCTCAAATATATGATTTACCTGCTTTCATAAAACATAAAAAACACAAAAAGAATCTTCTCTCAACCCTTAGAATTCTGTTAGACCGTGATCAAGCATTCCCAACCTATTCTTCTAGAGAACGATAACAACCCACGAGTCTTGCCTATACTACACTACAACGGTTAGGTACACTGCCTACGGAGTTGTAAAACTTCTTGTAGAAGTCCCTTACGACAACCGCAACAGCGAGGTGGTTCATTAATTGGGTCGGTATTGGATTGGGGATTTGGTGGATCGAATATGGATGGTGGCAGCGGACTGTTTTGGGTTTGGGTTTGAGTGTTGTGTAGTTCGTGACGAGTGGGCTGGTTGGTGGGGAAAGTTAGGCCTGGTGAATTTGGGCCGGTGTAAGTAGGACTTTGATTTAGATCGGTATTTGGTGGAGCAGTTAGGCTGTTCGTTTGGTGTGGGATGTTCGTGGAAGAATTAGGAAGTTCGGATGCAAGAGAAGTGAGGAGGATGGAAGGTTGAGTATCAAGGAAGGTGTAAGAAGGTGGCGAGGACGGTGTCATATATTTGTAAGGGAATTGTGTTTCGTCAAAGGTGACGCGTCGGGAGAGAATAATTTTGTTTTTCTTGAGGTTAAGGCAACGAAAACCACGATGATAGGCGGGATGGCCTACAAAAATACATGGTGTGGCATGTGGGCAAGTTTATAAGGTGAGTAGAGATGAGGGTAACATAGACACCCAAAGATACGAAGGTGCGAGTAATCGGGTGGTTTGTTGAAAAGGCGTGTGAAAGGTATATCGTTATGGATTGCGGTAGAGGGTAAAAAATTTAGGAGATAGGTGGCTATATGGAGGGCTTCGACCCAAAAAGTAGGGGGAGGTGTGCTTGAAAGAGAAGAGTACGAATGGTATTATTAATTGTTCGTATCGTTCGCTCTGCCTTGCCATTTTGTTAGGAGGTTTTTGGGCAAGAGAATCTAAATTGGATGCCATTTTTGGCAAAAAGGGTGTGGAATCGGTTATTATCGAACTCGCCGCCATGATCACATTGGAAACTTTTAATTTCACATTTAAATTTATTTTTAACATAGTTGCGAAAATGCAAAAATTTATCAAATATATGTCAGATTTAGAATGAAGAGGATAAATCCATAGAAAATGAGAGAAATGATCAAGAAATAAGACATAATATTTGAAACCACTAGAGCTAACAATGGGTGATGTCCATAAATCAGAATGTATAATATCGAAACAATGTTTAACAATGGAAGTTGAACTATGAAAGGGAAGATTCACATGTTTGCCAAGTTGGCAAGCGTGACAAATATGTGAAGACTTTTCTTTGTTACATGAAATAAAACGACTAGAGACAAGCGAACGTAGCACTTGATCACCTGGATGTCCGAGGCGTTGATGCCACGTAGAAGCACTTGTCAAGAGAAAAGCAATAGGATGAGTTGATGGCTTGGTAACTAGATAGAGATCGCCCAAACTGTCACATCGAAAGAGGATATGACGAGTCAAGTAATCCTTCACAGAAAAACCAAAGGCGTAAAATTCAATGGTACAATCGTTGTCCCTAGTGAACTGACAAACAGAAATGAGATTTTTAATTATATTGGAGGTTACAAGAATATTATGAAGATGAAG
>BQNB010098603.1:0-25117 GCA_026074375.1 Tanacetum coccineum
CGTTTCTTATTTTGCAGGTTTATGCCCAAGTGCATCGGTTTCACACCGAAACCGCCGCACTTATCCTCTGATAATCCTCTTTTCATTCGCCGTACAGTTTTCTGGCAAACTGACCCAAAATTCTTGAGGAAGTACGCCGCACATCCTGTTTGTGAGCCGGTTTTTCTGAAAAACCCAGAAAGTACGCCGCACTTTTTGCAAGTACGCCGCACTTTCTGCAGAATTTTCACTAGCAAGATTTGATTTAAAACCAAAACCAAAACTCACACAAAACCCCAAATTGCTAGTCTCGGGTATGTGATAATTTGAAATCCCATTTTATCTGATTATATGCCTTGTAATTTTGTGAATATTTAGTTGTCATTAGAAAAAAATCGAAAAGATTTTATTTCTGACATGTTCCTGTTGAAATAATAAACATGTGTTTTGTTAGTTTGTTTATGTTTCTTGCATTTCATCTGTGAAAAATAAAATCTTCGAAAATTTTGCACTAAGTACGCCGCACAATTAATTTTGTACGCCGCACTTTGCACCTGCAATAACAAAAAGAGTCAGTTTTGTATAAAAATAAATCATATGCGTTTTCTTTTTATGTTATGTGAATAATTGTTAAATGTCTTAATTTGTTTATGCATCTTAGTTTGCTTGTTTATGTGTGTTTGTTTGCATTATTATGTAAAAGTGTCAAAAAACTATAAAAATCTAAAAAGAAGTTTCAATTTTTTTAATAATGTTCTTGTCTGTGTGTTTGTATGACTGTTTATCTGTTATGTGTTATGTGTTTTATTTTGTGTTTGCATGTTTGCTTGCTTGTGTATTTATAAGTATGACCATATATAAAATAAAAATAAAAAAGTTAAAAAAATTATAAAATCTTAAAAAAAAAGAGTTTCGTATTTCCTTTTGTTTAGTTGGTTTGTTTGTGTTTGCATGTGTTTGTTTATGCGATTATATATGTGTTCTTAACTAATAAAGTGTGATAAAAAAATATGTTTTCTGTCATGATAAAACTGCCGCACACATATTGTTGTGCGGCGCACATTTATAAATATTTCCCTCCATCATTTGAATATTTGAAAAAAAATAGACTCGATGTATGCCGCACTTTCCTTTAAGTGCGACGCACTTCTGGTCTACCAAAAATTAATTTTGTTAAATATTTGTTTTATATGTTATATAATTATTGGATATTCGATTTGTGTTTAATTTATGCTTAAAATTTAAAAAAGACCCAAAAATATTTGTTTTAATATTTTTTTAGTTATAAGTTTTTGTACCATAAATAATTAAGTATGTGCTTGATATTTATTTGTTTTTAAACCAAAATCAAAAAAATAAAATTTAAAAAAATAAAATATTTTTATGTGTGTTTGTTTTAGTAAATGTATATAAATAAAAATTTAATGAAAAAAATATAAAAATATATAAAAAAAATTGTTTTGAACTTTGTGGGTGTGTTCGCTAGAAACCCTCACGAGACTATAACTAGTCCACGCGGGCCACAGAGGGGTTTAAAGGCTTGTTGCATACGCTAATTGCAATCCTGGTGCCTACGAAAGTGCGCTTTATATTTTACGGTTTTTTTGTAGTTTAGTTTATTTTGCAGGTTAAATAAAACAGGTGGAGCTTGGATTGGTGGTTGGCATCTTATCACTTGGGGTGTGATATATTTGGATCAGTATATTACATGTGGTAGAATACACATGCTTAGCGTTCTGTTTCGCGCCATATCTTCCAGAATTCAATCAAGTACTTATGAGCCACGGGAAGTTTCGTTTCTTTTTATTCTACTTTTAAGTTATTTTCTAATTACGCATAATGCTCAACTTAAGTGTGGGAGAAAAATAAATTGAAAAATCATACTCATTTTTAATTTGTAACTTTTGTCCGCCCTCGGTAATCTAAAAATCTATTCTTGTTTTTAAATTTTTTGCCACTTAGGTTAATATATTAGAATAAAACTTAGGAAATTAATAAAGTTTTGAAATTAGAGATGTGTCCCGGTTGATAAAGCAGATCCGACTTGGGATCGATGACATTGCGCATTTATAACCTTTCTAAAAAATTAATATATACTTTCCTTTCAAAATTAAAATGCATACGCTTAGTAAGGCAAATCCAATCGGATTGACATTTTAACTAGCACAAAATCAACCCACTAAAATTGTGAGAAATTTAGCCTTAAAGAATTCGGGTATCCATCTTTGATACCCAAGATAATTTTTGCCTTTAGCTTGTTCGAGTTAGGGTTTGAATGCAGTCATATTTGTCTATTCCGTCGTTACGGATGTGTACGTATGGTCTTTGTCGCCTTTTCTGGAACATTGGTATTGGTATAAAGTTATATGAGTAGGCCGGTAATTTAGTAGCTCCAGAACTTGTGCTTGACCATCATTTACTAAACCGCAGTGAGGTTAATTTATAGACAAAGTCGTATGATAAGAGGTGAAATAAACCCCTATGCAATCATGTATCTGCAGCACTCGCTTTTAGTGTTGAGATCCCCAAAGTATCCCAAGAGCAAGAAAAATGTGCTGAATGAAGAAGAAGTTTTGTGCCAGCCTTAGTTATCGCAGTATCTGTTGTGAAAAAAAAGAGAAAAGGAAAGAAATAATAAAGTTCGAAGTATAAGGCAAAGTTCGGGCACATGGAATCAAGTATCTGCTATTCACCCTTATCGTTATCACGTTTTGCCTCTTTGAGATTTCTGTCTAGGTGCTGTGGGTTCACGAGTAACAGGGCTTGTTTAAGTGTTAGTACAAGCATATGTGTTAGCGACCTTAGTTTATTGTATGTGCAATTGAGTGAATTTACAAATATAAATACCCTATCTGAGTGACTGTGTGAATTAAAAAACATATCACTTTCCATATGTGAGGTGCTCTGTTATATGTCTTTCGCCTGAAGAAGTTATAAAATCGTAAACACTTGTTAATGCTATAAATGCCTTTTTTCTCCACGTACACGATAATTGATTTGTTTTCTCTCTTTAATTGTGTTGAGGGCAAGCATTGCTAAGGTTGTGGAGGTATTTGATAACGCCAAATTGATACATGTTTTCGCGGGTTTTTGCAATTTATTTGTTCATTTCTCGTTGAAACTTTGGTATTAATCAAGTATATTTGCTATTATATGTTCTAGGTATGTGTCGTGGAAGATAACGAAAGAATACACGAAGATTTAAAGCTTAAACGAAAGAAATAAATAACATAAAGATTCACTGGAACACCTGTTCACTGTTTTGGCACATAACTATGAGCATACGACTCCGTTATCGCGATTTCTGGGGGCCACCGTGTCCGGGAAAGAATTCTCTACAACTTTGATTTTTGGTCCAAGAGCTGAAAATGCACCAAGTGCGGCGCACTTGTAAAAAAGTGCGGCGCACTTTTCCATCTGACGAAAATTAAAGGGAAAATTAAAATGCAATTAAATGCCAAGTGCATTAACACCCGAAGTGCTGCGCACTTTTATGCAAGTGGGGCGCACTTTTGCCCCGAAAAATCCTATAAATAGCCTCTCATTCCTCCCATTCTTCACACATCCAACACAAATCATCCCACTTAGTGTGGAACACTTAGGAAAGGTGTTTTAGAGGATAAAGGCTTGAAAAACCTTTGATCCAAACCACCATTAGAATCAAAGTAAGGAGGAGTTCTTGAAGAAGTTGGATAGTCTTGGTTGATGTTCATCATTGTTCTTAGGTTTTGATCCATCAAAGAGGCATAGTTGTAGTGTTATTTCGAATCTATAAGCGATTGTGACGGAATTGTTCATAGTTTCCGGATTTTGCTTTGAATATAATAAAGTGTTCTTGGGAAATTCTTGTGAAATCACCATACTTTGCTCTTGGAATTGGTATGAATCTTGTTACTCTTTTGAATATAATCCTTGTTGAATCCATGATGAATGTTATGTGTTTTGTTACTTTGATCATGGAGTAGTAATCTTATGTTTGTTTGGGCATAATGTGATCTTGGATATGGAGCGTTTGGATATGTGTTTATTGAATTGGTAAAACATATTTTATACAAGTATATGCGAAAATGCGGTTTCTTTTTTATATCTGTTTAAATCATTCCACTTTATATATTGGTTATAATAACTTATAAAGGCCGAAAGGATTTGTTGTGATTATCGTTATAATTCACTAGTTTTATTTAAAGCGAAAGGGTTTATAACTTGTGATAACTCTATTTTAAACACTATTCCAAACACATCATTATCTAAGTGTTATTGCCTAACAAACATACTTTACTCATTTGATTGAATCCATTTTTTAAATTGCTTTAGTTATTAATATCCGATTTATGAAGATTTGGTTAATTCTGATCTGTGACATCTTATAACCTTAGCACCTTAATTCAAAACTGTTGAAAAACTTCAATTCCTGTGGTACGGACCGGACTTACCTAAAAGCTATACTATACACGAACGGGTATATTTCCCGAGTGTAGTGTTTTTAGTAAAAATTGGTATTTCTAGTATTATAAATTTAAAACTTGGAAAACACACATCAATTTCCCTTTTAAACTTATCTCAAAGCTTACTAAACTTAGGAAAAGTAGCAACATGAGTCCCTTAAAGTTGCTAACTTAAGATCTTTTTCCCATATTTTGCATACTAAACCCTAAAATTTAAACAAATAACATCTAAAGCCAATTTGAGTTAAACTAAATTTCCCCTTTTAAATATTGATCCGTTATTGTCCAATTTCACCTTTTTCGTTATTCTTGTTTATTATGAAGCAATATTTCAAAAGAATGATTATCACATTTCTCCCCCTCAAATAATGTCCTATTTTCTATTTAAAGAGTTGTAGACATTGTTGGAGTCATAGAAATTTCTATTAATTTTTTTTGTGATGAGAAACTGAGATGACAAATATGTTTTTAAAAGACAACACCAACAAAAATAAGATTTCTCTTATTTTGGAAAATAAATGCACTGACATGTACAGTTATTTTAAGAAATCTCGGGTTGTGTAGTAAAGTATACACAAGCTATTGCATGATCATAAATAGATCATGCCCGAGAAACTAATTCAGGTTGTGAGGTCAAGTTATCTTTTTAACGATATACTTGCCTTTAAGATTAAAACCGGGTTGCAGTCTGAAATAATTGCAAGCCAATGACATGTTTTGAAAACTGTTTGAACTTCTGCTCGAACTTTATTTACAGCTCCGTGTCATTATTAAATAACATTTCTAAAGCCGTAAATATTATTGATTACAGAAGACATGCCAAGAAAAAAATATTTTTGGATTTTTAATTTTTAATTTTCTTTTTCTTGGTTTTATATATTTCTATTTTTTTCATAAAAATTCATTATTCTATGAAATGGGATAATTCTTTTTGAGTTTTTATTTATATATATACATAGGATTTCACGAAGGAGGTACCACCATCACATCTATTATTTTCGCTGCCTGACTTTAAGTGTTCTGAAGACATGCTTTTCATCCTAGCTTGTTGATTAGGAATTCAAATCTTTCCCTTGGCAATGCTTTTGTGAAGATGTCTGCCAACTGATACTCAGGCCTGACAAAGTAAAGCTCAACCACACCATTTTTGACTTGTTCTTTGATAAAGTGATACGGAACATCTATATGTTTTGATCTTGAGTGCTAGACATTGTTACAACAAAGAGCAATAGCACTCTTATTATCACAGTATAGAGGGATTTTAATGAATTCAAATCCATAATCTGTCAGTTATGATCTCATCTAGATAATTTGAGCACAACATTTAGATAAAGCAATGTATTCTGCCTTTGTAGTAAAGATAGCAGTGCTTTTATGCTTCTTTGAGGACCAACTGACAAGTCTGTCTCATAAGAACTAGGCACTACCAGAAGTACTTCTTCTTGTGTCTTGACACCCGGCGTGATTAGCATCTGCATAAGCAGTTAGTGCAATACTGGTATCTTTCGAGTACCAAAGGCTGATATTAGTGGTACCTCTCAAGTATCGAAAGATCCATTTCACTGTAGAGGTGCTTTTTTCGGGGGTTAGGCCTTGGCCTGTTACCGGGGCACACATGCATTACTACAAATACAAGATAAGGTGTTCAACCGGGATGTAAAGTTACATATGGGAGCGATACATTCCACGATAATGTGTTGGATTAACTGCTTTCCCTATAGATTTTATCCCCAGTTTGGTTCTTCCTCCATTGGGGTGTCAACCGAGTCACAAGAATCCATAGCAGATTTCTTAAGATTTCTAAAGCGTTGTTGTCTGTTGATAAAGATGCTCTGGACTTTAAGAAATTCCCGCGCCCAAGTTGAGAAAAAAATGACATTTTGCCCATCATCGACATCTTAAATTTTGAACCCATTTTATCAGCAAATATATCACATAGGCTATGATCAGTAGATGCGAATATTAAATCATCGACATAAATTTATACCATGAGAATGTCTTTGCCTTCTTTCCTTGTGCATAATGCGGGGTCGACTACACCTTTGGAGAACTTTTAAGACAATAGAAAGCTTGAAAACATATCATACCACGCACGTGAGACCCGCTTCAACCCATAGAGGGCTTTCTTCAGCTTGTACACGTGGGTAGGATTGTCTTGTCTACGAAGCTCTCCAGTTGACTAACATAGACTTCTTTATGTAGTTCACCGTTTAAGAATGTTGTCTTGACATCCATTTGATAGATAGTCATGTTCTTGTTGTTGGTGTTTGCAACGAAGATTCTGATAGATTCTATGCGAGCAACAGGTGCGAAAGACTCTTTGAAATCAATTACCTCTTCTTGACGATATCCATTATCTACGAGCCTTACCTTGTTTTTCAGTACCCCTCCATATTTGTCTTGCTTAACTTTGAAGATCCATGTCAGTTTAATTATCATGACTAAATATGGATAAGGTACAAGCTCCCAAACATCTAGTCATTCAAACTCGTGAATTTCTTCTTGCATCGCATCGATCCATGAAGATTCCAACAATGCTTCTTTAAAGTTCTTCAGTTCAACGGAAGTGAGGAAAGCATCAAAGAAACACCACATTGAATCGGTTTGTAGCTGTTTTCGTGTTGAGACATGTCGAGAAGGATTGCCGATCACATTTTCTAAAGGATGATATCTTCGTCCATTTGCTGATGTGTTCAAGAGGTGGGTTGTTTGGTTGCATAATTGATGATGATTCTCCTGAGAGTTTGTCTCTCTGCAAGTTCCCACACTCGGCCCCTCCACTCCTCGAGCCAACGGGTCATCATCAAACGGTGCTTGTTGTAACTCTTCTTCAACACCTTCAAAAAGAACTAGAGACTGTGTTTCTTGTATTATTGATGAAGTACTAGCTGTGGGTGCATCTTGTTCAACAGAAGTGGACAAAGGTGTACCGGTTGGATCAGCAGGTGCAAGAACTAGAGAAACAACACTAGGTGGAGGATTAAAGTACTCATCGAACATTAGTTGGAACAATAAATCCCAATCATTCTTAGTTGGTGCCCCCCGCCCCTCGCCAAACCCCCCCCCCCCCCTAAGGCGCCCTCTCCCCACTCCCCCCGTACCCCGAAGCCCCGAGGATTCTGCACGTGTCCTGAACTGATTGTTCTAGGAGTCATTAGTTGAAGCTCGGGTCCTGAACCGAATTATTCAAAACCCATAGCTGTCAGCTCATCAAATTCTACATGGATCGTTTCCATGATCAATCGAGCTCTTCGATTATAGATTCGGTAAGCCTTCTTTGCAGGTGCGTAGCCAACAAAGATTCCAATATCAGCTTTGGGTTTCAGCTTACCCGAATCCTCACCGTCATTGGTTGGATAGCATAACGAACTGTTAAACCACGATCTAGCCATCTAGGATATAATAACACTGATTGAAACACACAGCGGAATAATAAAGATCACAATCAATGTTATGAACAAGGTTTACTTATTCTTAAAGACATCGAATTAGAACTAACTTAGTACATAGTGATTCATGGACTCGTCTTATCGACTTTATATTACTATTACATGAAACCCACTTTGATATAGACGACTTCTTGAGTGATATATATTTCTAGATTTTAATACTAGACGCCTACCCTCTTTATATACTAGAGGGGTAGGGTTTACAAGACAAGATAAGATCACTATAAAAATTGGGAAAAACTATAAATCAGCATTAAATACTAATTGATAATCCTTCATATCAGCATTATTGTTGTTCTTTATCTTTTAAGCTGAGCATTAAATACTGTTTGACTAATCTTCAATCAGCATTAATGTTATTCCAGCTTTGTCTTGTAGGTCCTCCATCTTTAATATGTTTTGTCATAATCAACTCAAAGTATAATTCCCAACACAAACCAAAGATGTGAAAATACGTTAAGTTGGGTTTTTTTGTCATGTATAAGTTCATATGGTGTTTTGTTGTAACGTATTTGATCGAGAATGGTTTTGGGTATAACAAGGCTTCGTGACTGCTGTTTAGATATTAGAAAAAGACTCGGTCACCCCGTGTATTGTACCATTTATTATAGCTCGTAGTTTAATGTTTAATATATAATGTACGGTAATGGCCCAGGTTATAAAGCCCAGTGTGTAAGCCCATACCATAGCCTAAGGGCTGATTTTGTAAGCTACTATATAAGCCTCCTCCATGCCTTAGAAGAGGTGGTTACTTATTTTTATTATACAAGTTACACTTTCTCTAATTACGGAAACTTTTCTCTTACTTTCTGCTCTCTAGATTTGGCTAATCATCTATCTTCTATTGTGTTTTGATTTCCAATATCCTATATTTGGTACAGAAGCTCATGGGATGATTAGATCATTTGTGTGTGCGTTTTAGTGCTTGGTTTATATCAAAAGTTGAGTTTTAGGAGGTTTTAGCTCTTGTTCTTAAGTTTTATTGATTTTAACTTTTCTTGTGTTAAAATTCATGTTTTTGTAGTGGAATATAAGCCTTCTAGTACTTCATTTGTGCCAAAAGAATCCAAGGTCCACAAACGTCAATAAGGGTAATTTTAGTGTTTTAAAGTGTTTAAAGTTCGTAACTTCATCATAGCGGTTTGGTATACTACTTATAGTGTTTCATAGCGGTTTGGTTTAATGTTATGGCGGTTTTGATCAGGAATGTTACAATGTTCTAGCGGTTTGGTCGAGATCGTACATTGTGCTACGGTTTGTCGTTTTTCTGATAGGGTTTTGTATATTAGGCGAGGGTTGTCTTAGCGGGCTGTTTTAGTGTAGACGGTTACTAGTAGCGATTTGGTAATAGTAGCAGTTTCGATCCGTAGGCGGTTTACGGTTTTTGAAGACCTCATTTTATCACAACAGTTTTGGGGAAACAAAACCTCTGCCAATTTCATTTCTTGGTAGCGGTTTGGTTGTTATTTCTTTCATAGCGGTTTCCATATCCTTTAGTAGACGGTTTGACAGTTTTAACTACCGTAGCCGGTTTAAACTCTATTGTCGGTTTGTAAGTAGCGGTTTGTTACAGGTTTATTGAAGATTTTTCTCAAGGTCTTTTGGGAAATAAACCTCTGGCCATTTTTCTTTGTGGTAGCGGTTTGGTATAATTCTTCATAGCGGTTTGACTGTAGTGGTTTGACAGTAGCGGTTTGAGCTCTAATATAGTGGTTTGATACACTGTTTAGAATTTGGACTATTATAAACTTAACAAACGTACCAAACTCAATCAACAAAACACTTAACAAACATCACCACTTTCAACATACAATCACTAATCATTGTTCGATCAACTTAAATCATTTCACAATCAATTAAGATGGCTAATCTTTCAAAAGATATCCAATGTGCCGGGTCCGATACCCGACCACCTATGCTTGATAGGACTGACTTTGCATCATGGCAACAACGTATTCGACTGTATTGTCGGGGTAAAGAGAATGGGGTAAACATCCTGAAGTCGATTGATGAAGGTCCGTTTAAGATGGGAAAGTTCAGAGAGACACTCGCTGACGGTGCTCAGTGTCCAGAACGGGATAGAGTCTTTAAAGACCTTACACCAGAAGAAAAGGATAGGCGTAAAGCTGACATTCGTGCAACGAATATCCTACTTTAAGGTTTACCAAAAGACATCTATACACTCATCAATCATTACACTAACTCTAAAGACATTTGGGATAATGTGAAGATGCTCCTGAAAGGTTCTGAGTTAACAAAAGATGAACATGAATCACAATTATACGATGACTTTGAACACTTCCGTCAGAACAAAGTAGAAACCATTCACGAATGCTATGTCAGGTTTACAAAGCTCATTAACGATATGAGAAACAATAAGATGACTATGCCCAAAATGTAGCTTAACTCAAAGTTTGTGAACAACATGTTGCCTGAATAGGGTAGATTCGTGACTGCAGTCAAACGGAATAGAGAATTGAAAACATCCAACTATGATCAACTGTATGCTTACTTGAAGCAACACGAGGCACATGCTAACGAGAACAAGATGATGTTTGAAAGATACACTCAACATGCTATTTATCCTCTTGCCTTTGTGTCTAATGTTTCCCATCAGTAGTACCCTACACAATCATCATCTATTCCATAATCTGGATATGTCCCACCAGTTACCTATCAACCATAATTTACTGATAACATATAACTTTATTCGGGACTTACCCCAACTGATGACTTCATTAAAAACTTCACTAAATTAGTTGCCCTACTCGCCCAATCCTACAAAACATACCTTCCTCAACTAACAATCAACTCAGAACTTCATCTAACACAAGGAACCAAGCCACAGTTCAAAACGGCAAGGTTGTGGTTCAGAATGTTCAGGGTAGACAGAACAGAGTTCAGGGGAACAATGCAAGGGGAGCAGTTGCAGCTGGAAATGAGGGAGTTCAGAACAGAGTTGGCAATGAAAATCCTAGTCAAGCAAAGCCTATTAAGTGTTATAACTGCAATGAAATAAGGCACATAGTAAGACAATGCACTCACCCAAAGCGACCACAGAATTCAGAATAATTCAAGGACAAGATGCTGCTGATGCAAGCTTAGGAGAATGGAGTGGTTTTGGATGAAGAGCAGTTGTTGTTTATTGAAGGTGGACAATATAACACTTTTGATGATGATGTAGATGAGCCACCAGTACAAGATTTGGCACTCAATGTGGATCAGGTCTTTCAAGCTGATTAATGTGATGCTTGTGACTCTGATGTTGATGAGGCTCCTACTGCACAGACCATGTTCATGGAAAATCTATCATCAGCCAATCTAATCTATGATAAAGATGGTCCATCATATGATTCCGACATTCTATCTGAGGTACAAGATCATGATAACTATCTAGATAATGTTGGTGAGTATCATGAAGTACGAGATGCAAAAAGATGTACAACAAAACTACATTGTTGACTCTGATGCTAAATATACGAGTGATAGTAATATTATTCCGTATGAACAGTATGTGAAGAACAACGCATAGCAAGTTGTATAAATTAATGTATCTTCTATGCCAAATGATGCTTTAATGATGATAATTAATGATATGCATGAACAGGCTGACCAATGTATTTCTGCGAATGAGCAGAACAAAGTAGTTAATGAATCATTAATTGTTGAACTTGCAAGATATAAGGAACAAGTTGAGATTTATGAAAAAAGGGCAAGGCTTGAATTAACTGAAAGAGAACAAAGGATTGATGAACAATTAAGAATAATTATCACTGACCGTAACATTCAGGAAGAATCTTTAAAAAAGGAACTTCATTCTGTAAAAATGCAACTTAATTCTACCATTGACCATAACAAGTTAATGAAAGAAGAAGTAGCAACTTTGAAAAAGGATTTTAAACAGAAATAAAATAAATACCTTGAAGATTTTTTACATATGAAAGAATTAAAAGAAAATTTTGAAGATAAATTATTCAAACAAGATAAGTCTCTTCAAACTGTACACATGTTATGTAAACCAAAACCTTTTTATGATGAAACGAAAAAGGTAGCAATAGGCTACAAAAATCCCTTATATCTCACTAGTGCAATGCAAGTTCAATCTGCTATCTATAATGGTCATGAAATAGTCAAGACCAATCATGCCCTTGCTGTTGTACATGACTCAGTTGATGCTCTTAAGTTAGCTGAGATAACTAGAAAGAGAATGCTTGAGAAAGTGAAAATCCCTCTATAGGTTAAAAATAAGATTAATATTGCACCCCCGGATTACACGAAGGAGAATTATCTTGCAACTTTTACACCGTAGAGACAATTATCCGTAGAACAGATATTTTGGTCTTCCGTTCCAAACCAATTTTAGAAATGACAATGTATCCACCCAATACACCTGCAAAGCTTGTCCCCGTGATTCTTCCAACAAAAAGACAAGTGATAATTAATATTTATACACTCACACAACTTTTTTCAGAATTTGACAAAACTTGTAAAAAGAGAATTACCCCCTGTGGTCTCACAGAAGGGGAAAGGGGTTTCGAACAAACAAAGGAATGTTACCTTACTAGAGTAATTTCATTTTTCAAAAAGTGTTAAAGAACATTTTGAAGGAATCCAAACGGCTCTTATTAAAGAAGTTAAAGAAATTAAAGAAATATTTAAACAAATAGAAGCTGAGGTTGAACAAAATGCTATGGACAAGAAATGCGCTGAAATTGAGCGGAAAAACCTTCTCATTGAAAATGAGAATCTAATTGCTAATTATTTGTCTAATGAATTGTTGTATAATGTAAGGAATGTTGTGAATATTGTATCTAGATTTTTTGAAATGCATGATGCTTCGACTCTAGAACAAGCACACAATGTAGAACTTGAAGCTGCGATTTCTAACTTAAAAAATAAGATTCAAAAAGATGATCATAGTGAAATGATTAAATGTTTTTCCAAACTTGAGGTGGATCACCTAAATTTTCAATTGAAGTATCAACATCTTAAAGAACGTTTTAGAAACAACAAATTACAGACATCTCAGGATGCTCCTGAATTTGATTCATTTTTTGAAATTAACCAACTGAAAGAGCAACTTCAAGGAAAGGACAACATAATCAGAAAATTAAAGGTGCAAATCTCTCACATGAATGAGAGACGTAGTGAGGCAGATCGTATTCTTGATTTTAAGGCCTTAGATTCTAAGAACATGGAATTAACAGAAAATGTAACTGCTCTTCAAGAACAAAATGAGCGTTTTGGGGAAGAGAATGAAAAAGTTAAGCAGCATTACAAAGAATTGTATAATTCTATTAAGATAACGCGTGCTAAAACTATTGAAAAGACATTGTTGATCGCACTTCAATAGATCGAATTCCTTAAGCTTGTTTAAGGTTTAGTTATATTAGATAAATCTAACACAACTATAGTAAAAGCTTTATTTGAATGTATTAAAGATTATGCGGAATCTAATCTTTAATATTAAGAAGAATTATCAATGAAACAGTAATTCATAAACATATAATTCAACAAATAAGCTCTAATATTATTAATGATAATAATATGAATACTCTCAAAGTATTAGGGTTACAATGACCTTGAAGCTAAGAATTATACGACTAAGTTGATTTTTGGTTTTGGTTTTGGTTTGGTTTTGGTTCTGGTACATCAAACTCTATGCCCTAAGACCTCCTTTTATACACAAAGAGTCCTAGTCGGCTTACAATACTTCCCTAAGTATCTAAAATCTTTTATATAAATAACTAATACATATCATATAAGCAGTACTAACTAGCAACATTAACTTGATATTCACTAGTAGTAGTAACTTCAAGCATATTTTCACTAGCAGCATTAACTTCAAGCATATTTTCACTAGCAGCATTAACTTCAGCTGAGCAATCTTAATTTTGTACTAGCAGTAGTAACTACTTAGCATATTTTCTTTGAAGTTCATCAGCAGCACTAACTGTGTACTAGCAGTAGTAAACACTTAGCATATTTTCTTTGAAGTCTCTGAGTAGTAGTAACTCCAGTTGAGCAGCATTAACACAAACATAAGTGGCAGTAATTCAAACAACATCAAGAAGACTTTTAATCCCAACAATTAACGCATGAAATATTGCAAAGTTTGCTTGTTTGTTGTGTAATATTCATATCAGGACCAAAAATGAAGAAAAGGACTTAATGTGCAAAAGAATCCTGTTAAATACACTAACGGTCGTTATATAAAGAATCTAGAAGAGAAATTAAAGAGGAGTTAATAATAAAAGCCAAAGTGCGGCACACAAGTATCTTTGTGCGGCGTACTTCAAGATGAAGTAAATGCTATTTAATTACACACCAAGTGCGGCACACAATTTTCCTTATGCGGGGTACTTCTCCTTCAGTTACTCCCAAGTTATAAATGATTGCAATGATTGTGTAACCTTTCACTCCCTAAATTCTAGCAACTGATGCACCATCCTCAAGTATAAATAGAGCACAAAATTCAGGGTTAGAGGCATCCCATTCTTCACTCCAATCATCTATAATCATTTCTCATTAGTTAGTAAGTTGTTCTAGGGAATTGTTGAAGAATAAACCTTGTTCTTCATCATATTCTAGGTTTTAGTAGAGGAAAGTACCATTTGATCTTAGAAGGTTGTGTTGAGAAGAAGTTATAGTGTTTGTAGTTGAATTTCCGGGTTGTTAGAATTATTGTTTGAAGGAAACTCTTGAAGAATCAATATATTTTGCTATTGAGTTTGGTATAAACACGTTTCCCTACTTTATTATTATGAATTCTGAATTGTTCATGCTTGTTATGTGTTTTGAATTTATGAATATGGAGTAGTTTAACATGTTTGTTTGGGAATCATGAGGAAATTATGGATTAAACTTGGATGAACTAATGAATTTTGGAAATTGTTAATATAAAATTGATGTTTTTATACCTGAATTCTTTAAATAATCATTTGATCATCATTCTAGCCTGGATATAGGTCAAAAGACTCCGGCTAAATGCCTGATTTCCAAGTTGTTTGTCTATGACAACTAGATCTTAGCCTTGTGAGGATTGGCTAACAAAATGATTATTAACCCGAGTATAAGAAGGTTTAAGGCTTAACCATATGTCTAACGAACTTGGTTAAGGAAGATTATATTTATTATTTCCAAGCTTGAATTGAACTTAAAGCATTTTGTAATCAAAAGTAAAGGCCGAAAGGATTTTTGATTATATTAAATAGAAAATCGTTTTAGCAAACTACCCGTTTCTTTAAATTGTTATACCTTCATTCTTGAACCCATTATCTATCCAAGTTTATCTATTTTTGTTCTCGTTCTCCCAAAGAACATCATCTTATATCTTGAAGTACCTTGAAATCTTTAAATAGTGACAGTCTATAAGATTTACCCTTTTGTAATATAATCGACCCTTTCTAAGAATTACCAATCTCGTGGAATGACCTGGTCTTACCCTAAACCTATACTATAAACGGGGGTTTATACTTTACCCGTGTGTTAGTTGGAATTCAGATAAAACTAGTATTATAAATTTAAAAGCTTTAATAACACATCAATGACACTATACAACAATTCATGAGACAAACAATCCGCAATTAGATTCTCATTTTCAATGAGAAGATTTTTCTTTTCAATGTCCGCACATTGCTTGTCCACAGCATTTTGTTCAACCTCATCTTCCATTTGTTCAAAAATTTCTTTCATTTCTTTAACTTCGTTAACGAGAGCCATTTGAATTCCCTCAAAATGTTCTTTAAGCGTTTTGAAAAATGGAATTACCTCAGTAAGGTAACATTCCTTTGTTTGTTCGAAACCCCTTTCCCCTTCTATGAGACCACCTGGTGTAATTTTTTTTTACAAGTTTTATCAAATTCCGTAAAAAGTTGTGTGAGTGTATAAATATTAATTTTCACTTGACTTTTTGTTGGAAGAACTCTGGGGACAAGCTTTGCAGGTGCATTGGGTGGATACACCATCATTTTTGACATGGGTTTCGGGGTTAAACATTGGATCTCTCAGGTTTAAAATATTTGTTATGCGGTCAAATGTCTCTGTGGTGTGAAAGTTGCAAGATAATTCTATTTCGAGTAATCTGGGGGTGCAATATTAACTCGCTTTTCAACACACAGAGGGCTTTTAACTTTCTCAAGCATTCTCTTCCTAGTTATATCAGCTAACTCAAGAGCATCCTCTGAGTCATGCACAACAGCGGGGGCATGATTGGTCTTGACGATTTCATGACCATTATAGAGAGCAGACTAAACTTGCATTGCACTGATGAGATATAAGGGATTTTTGTAGCCTATTGCTACCTTTTTCTTTTCATCATAGTAAGGTTTTGGTTTACACAACATGTGAACTGTTTGAAGAGACTGATCTTGTTTGAATAATTTATCTTCAATTTTGTCTTTTAAAGCGTTCATGTCTAAACAATCTTTAAGGTATTTATTTTCTTTCTGTTTAAAATCCTTTTTTAAAGTCGTAACTTCTTCTATCATTGACTTGTTATGGTTAATGGTAGAATTAAGTTGCATTTTCACAGAATGAAGTTCCTTTTTCAAATATTCTTCCTTATAGTTACGATCACTGATAATTATTCTTAATTGTTCATCAATCTTTTGTTCTCTTTCAGTTAATTCAAACCTTGCCCTTTTTTCATAAAGCTCGACTTGTTCCTTATATTTCGCAAGTTCAGTAGTTAATGATTCATTAACTACTCTGTACTGCTCATTCGTAGAGACACATTGGGCATCCTGTTCAGGCATATCATTGATTATCATCATCAAAGCATCATTTGGCACATAAGATACATTACTTTGTTCAACTTGCACTGTGTTGTCCTTCACATACTGTTCATACGGAATAATATTACTATCACTCGTATATTCAGCATATGAGTCAACAACGTAGTTTAGTTGTACATCATCTTGCATCTTGTGTACTTCATCATACTCACCAACAATATCTAGATAGTTATCATGATTTTTTTACCTCAAATAGAATGTCCGAATCATATGATGGACCAGCTTCATTATAGATTGGATCAGCTGATGATATATTTGCCATGAACATGGTCTGTGCAGTAGGAGCCTCATAGACATTGGAGTCAAAAACATCACATTGATCAGCTTGAAAGACGTTGTCCTTGTTGAGTGCCAAATCTTGTACTAGTGCCTCATCCACATCATCATCCAACGTGTTAGTCTGTCCACCTGCAATAAACAACAACTGCCCTTCATACAAAACAAATTCATTCTCCTGAGCTTGCATCAACAACATCTTGTCTTTGAAGTATTCTGAATTCTATGGTCGCTTTGGGTGAGTGCATTATCTTCCTATGTGCCCTATTCCATAGCTTGGTTCCTTATGTTAGATGAAGTTCGGAGTTGATTGTTGGTTTGAGGAAGGTGTGTTTTGTAGGATTGGGCGAGTAGGGCAACTGTTTTTGTTAAGTATTAAATCAAGTCATCAGTTGGGGTAAGTCCTGAATCAAGTTGTGTGTTATCAGCAAATTATAGTTGATAGGTAACTGGTGAGACATATGTAGATTGTGGAATAGCTGATGATTGTGTAGGGTACTGCTGAGGTGAAACATTGGATACAAAGGCAAGAGGATCAATAGCATGTCTATTGTATCTTTCCAACATCATCTTGTTCTCATTAGAAAGTGCCTCGTGTTGCTTCATGTAAGCATACAGCTGATCATATGTAGATGTTTTTAATCCTCTGTTTAGTTTGATTATAGTCACGAATCTACCTCATTCAAGCAACATGTTGTTCATAAATTTTGAGTTAAGCTGCATTTTGGGCATAGTCATCTTGATGTTTTGCATGTCGTTAATGAGCTTTGTAAACCTGACATAGTATCCGTGAATGGTTTCTCATTTGTTCTGACAGAAGTGTTCAAATTCATCGTATAGCTATGATTCACGTTCATCTTTCGTTAACTCATAACCTTTCAAGAGCATCTTCACATTATCCCAAATGTCTTTGGCGTCAGTGTAATAGTTACTGAGTGTGTAGATGTCTTTTGGTAAACCTTAAAGTAGGATATTCGTTGCACGAATGTCAGCTTTAAACCTCTCCTTTTCTTCTGGTGTAAGGTCAGCAAAGACTCTATCCCGTTCTAGTCCTAGATGATGTGCACTTTCAGCGCCTTCAGCAAGTGTTTCTCTGAACTTTCCCATCTTAAATGGACCTTCATCAATCGACTTAAGTATGTTCTCCCCATTAGCTTTTCCTAGACAGTACAAACGAATACGTTGTTGCCAAGACTCAAAATCAGACCTATCGAGCATTGGTGGGCGGGTATCGGAACTGACACATTGGATATCTTCAGAAAGATTAGCCATCATAAGTGATTGTGAAATGATATGAGTTAATCGTTCAATAATTAGTAAATGTATGTTCAAAGTGGTGAAGTTAAGTTAAGTGTTTTGTTGTTTTAGTTTGTTAAGTCCAAAGGTTAAAAGTTTGAAAATTGTCCAAGTGTCCTAAACAGTAGCTCAAACCGCTCTCTAGGTTACCAAACCGTTGCCTAGTCTACAAAATCGCTATTGATTTATCAAACCGCTTCCAGTTAATCAAACCGCTGCCAAGAGACCAAATTGCGAGAGTATAGTCTAGTAAACCACTACGAGGAATAAATCTTCAAAAACTTGTAACAAACCGCTGCAAGTAAACCGCTGGATTGGCAAACCGCTACGAACAAATTCTGGTAAACCTCTACGAAGAAAATACTGCTAAACCGCTGCCTAAAAACTAAACCGCCAGAGGTTTGTTTCCTAAACTGCCAAGAAAAGTATAAATCGTCGAAACCTGTAAACCGCTATCTAGCAAACCTCTATGATAATAATTCGAGTAAACCGCTACTATAAAACCGCTGTTACTAGATGACAAACTGCTATAAAATATGACAAACCACTGTCACTGACTTCCTGACAAACCGCTGCCTAATAGGATAAACCGTTGTCAGTGTACGAATTGACAAACCGCCAGTACAGTGTATAAGTATGTCAAACTTATGCGAAGAAATAGTAACAAAATGCCAAACCGCCGGCTAGAAAAACTAACTTTTACACCTATAAACACCTAAAAATCACCTTTTTGAATGTTTTTGCTTGATTTCTTTTGCACAACAAGGTACCATAAGGCTATAACTAATAGAAAAACCTAAATTTTAACATTACAAACATCAAAATCTAGGAAAAATGGAAAACGAGCCAAGAACCTAAAAAAGTACAAATTTTGATCTAAACTAAGCACCAAAACGCACACACACACGATCTAATCATCCCATGGGCTCTGATAACAATTGTAGGAACTTGGATATCATAACACAATGAGAGATCTTGGGTTTAGCCGAATATTATAGAGAGAAAGGAAAAAGTGAAAACTTTCTAGTGAGAGAAAATGCTATATTGAAATGAAATGACCAACCACCTCTTCCATGGGATGGAAGAGGTATTTATAGTGTGTTACAAATTGGCCTTATGGCCTTGGTATGGGCTTACACGTGTAGGTTTATACCCGTCCCATTACCGTATGTCATACGTTACACATTAAACTACGAGCTATGATAAACTGTAAAATACACAGGGTGACCGAGTCTTTTTCTTAAATCTAACAGTTATTTAGGTTGTCATTGCTTCGCGACTAAAAAACATGCATCATCTATTGTATTTCTCTTCCCTTGTAGTGATTTCTTAAAAATAAGATTTTGTATTTTGTATGACTATAGCATCCCAATGAATAGTGTTTAAGATGTTGCATCATACTGAATCCCTTTGTTTCTGCCCAGACATATGTAAACATGTGTCAGGTATATATTCACAACTGAATGATTGATATATTAAATAAGAGACTGATCAAAGTAATGCCGCGTATTTCCTCTTCTCAGTTAGTGAAAGATATTTGGTTAATAGGAAGTTTTTCATTCGGTCAAGTGTAAGAGCTTTTACGAGAAACGTGGGCAGTCATTTTCTATTGTGATATGCTTTTAGATGACCATACCATTTAATTACCATATTCATTTCTATTGTGATCTGGCGCGCTGACGCATGGGCATCGCACCACTAGCGAAGTATTTTCACACCTTTGGGATTCTTGGCCTATAAATACTTTCACTTGGCCTTTGTATTCCTTACCTTTTGCAAACATTCTTTTCTCTCTTTTCTCTTCTTTTATCCTTTAAGTCTAACATCAAAGTGTGTTTAGTCGAGGGTTTTATTTCTTATACCCTTTCTATTAGAATTGAGTCTCTAGGCTAGGTTAGGGATTAATTCTTAAATCAACTTTTATATTCAATTTGGTTGTAAAGGGAAGTCTTGTATCTGAGAGATCAAGCCTAAATCACTGGGGATCTAGTTGGAGTTTTGGTTATACTTCCAAGGGGAAGTTCTTAAAGATTATAAGATAAGTCGAATCACGGGTTCTTAGGGGTGGATTCCGAGGGCGGAATACCGTAGGAGGTAACTCTTCTTTGTGAGCGCTGATCTTTGTGCATATCAGTGGAGTTAAATAGTAATACAGTTTATAGTCCACCATAAGGATTATACTGGGAATAGTATAGGTGTTGTGGATTCGCAACTGGATGTACCGAGGGACTAAACCCCCTTCCCGAACCAGTATATATCGTGGTCTCTCTCTCTCTCTCTCCACCTACTTATTATTCTTTGCTAAGTAGATTAGTACAGACCACTCGCGGTTCTTTGAGATTGAAAGTTTTGTAACTTCAAGAAGTCAAAGAAAACCGTAATTGGACTCGTGCCCCCCCACTTCCGGTTCATACAACATGGTGATTCATTAAACTTTACAGTTATAATTATCGCAAATCAGAGTCTAGAATACGGATAATAAAATAACTAAAAATTTGGTACATTCGTAGAATCTAAACATTATAATGAAGAATTATCATCTTTATGGTTTGGCTTCCTTTGCTCAATATAATCGCGAAAGAGCGTTTTATTCCCAATCATGTTTGACGACAAATCTATCTAGAATACACTCCTTATAGCGACGTATGCTCTATAAAATTCTTTAAGACGATTGAATAAGTCGCAATCCAGGGCACTGTTTAAGTTACTTCTTTGAATTTCTATTGGAGATTTTAAACGACGTAGATAATAATCAAGCAATATGTGTAATGAAAAATTAAGAGATGTCATACCTGATTCAGCATACTGATTTAGGAAGAAAACCAAATCCATCTCGCCCAAGCTACCCTTATTTAAATTCCCATGCCAAAAAACAAATCCCGTAAGACATTGACCATTTATAATCAGAATATGCGTGACATGTAAAGCAAACATACTAAGGTTGAAGTGAGGACTATGAAAGAAATAGATATCAAATTTTGCTATGACACAGTAAAATGCAATTTTTGTATGTACGCATGAGTAGAAAAAGTTATATTGTTTCCTACACCAACCTTAGCATTGCAACTTGCAATATGATGGACACCCTAACTATTAAAATGAATAATGCCTTAGTAAATGAACCCAAAATAAGCATATGTTAACTCAGATATTACATAATGCAACTGTAACCGGCTAACAGGGTCATCACAGCTAAGCAAGTATTTTTTTTAATTACATGCACTACAACAACCAACGAATCACGAATAAAAATGTGTTGCCTTAAACTAACAGCCAATTCCTTAAACTCTGGCAATAATAGTAAGGCAAAGCCATCAATAAGCTAAAACATAAAAAGCAACGGTAGAAAAGTTCAAAAAACGCTCATTATTTAAACATAAACATGAATGATGGCGTAAAATGACATAAGAGATTTTTAGTAAAAAGTAAAGGACAATTACAGAAGCAATCAAAGTTTCCCCAATACCATTAACCTCATCTTTTAACAACAATCACATATTTCTATCATTTATGTGCTTCCTTCAAGTCCAATGCAGGGTCAGTTACTTCTGTGAATTCGTATTGCAGATTTTAAATGGCATCAGATAACGATCACGCAAAACATGTGACAAAAAATTAAAAGTTTTCATACCTGATACATCATATTGGTTTAGGAAGAAAACTAAATCCATCTCGCCCAAGCTGCCTTTATTTAAATTCCCAAGCCAAAAAACACAAAACCTAAGACATTGAACATTTTATAATTAGAATATGCGTGGCATGTAAAATATACACACTAAGGTTGATGTAAGGACTATGGAAGAAAACGATATCGAATTTTCCTACAACGTAGTAAAACAAAATTTTTGTATGCACACATCAGTAGAAAAAGTTATATCGTTTCCATAGTCCTTACACCAACCTTAACATTGCAACTTACAATACCATGGACACCCTAACTATTAAAACGAATAATGCCTTAGTGAATGAACACAAAATAAGCATACGTTACCTCAGATATTGTAATCGTTAAAGAGTTCAACTGTAACCGGGTGACATAGTCATCATAGCCAATAAAATATTTCTTTAAATCACATGCACGAAAGTAACCAACGAATCACGTACAAAACTGCATTGCCTTAAACTAACAACTAATACCGTAAACCACTGGCAATAATAGTAAGGCAAAGCCATCAATAAATTAAAACATAAAACCCAACGGTAGAAACATTCAAAAAATAGCTTTTTATTTAAGTATAAAAATGAACCACGACGTCAAATGACTTAAAAGCTTTCTAGTAAACAGTAAAAGAAAATTACAGAAGCAATAAAAGCTTCAATAATACCTTTAACCTCGTCTTTTAATACCAATCACACATTTCCATCATTTCCGTGCTTCCCTTCAAGCCAAAGGTTTTTTACGCTTAGCTTTTTAGAATTACTTGTAGCAACATCTGAACGACAACTTGTCTCATGAAAACCTATGAGGGGCATATAAAATCATATCACCATCAATTAGCAATTGACAATACGAAAGACAACACGAAAAATAAACAAATCAAACAATTAAATTCAAACAATGTGGTCAAAATCGTGTAAAAAGGTTTTCTGTTACGCTTTATCCGTTGATGTTTGAAACTGAAACAAGACCCATCTAAAATTTTGATAATATAAAATAAACAACAACGATATGCATGAAAACAATAAATATCACACTTCAAGAAACAAGACCTACTAACGTAACCTTCTTAAATTTCAAACTGCAAACTTATGCCAAACATAAGAGCATG
Organism: Tanacetum coccineum; assembly: GCA_026074375.1. Classification (NCBI taxonomy): domain Eukaryota; kingdom Viridiplantae; phylum Streptophyta; class Magnoliopsida; order Asterales; family Asteraceae; genus Tanacetum; species Tanacetum coccineum. The sequence continues at coordinate 23,010 of BQNB010098603.1, forward strand.
ATTTACTCAAGTTTTTGACAAAATAAAAAACATAATATTAGCTAACACAAACATAGACAACATAGCTTAAACTAAACATCTTATTCTCATCTATAAACTAATCCCAACATAACTTTAAAATTCCTACCTCAATTCTTATCCCTGACATTAAAAAGGTATATCACTTTCACACTAAAAACAAATAAGGGTCAGTACATACATAAATCAGTTATTATAACACATTAGACTACAACACAAAGCACAAAATAACGACTACAAAATATGGCAAGACCCAACATTTAACGGTTTATATAAAAATAAAGTTCAGACTACTTTATCACAACCTCAGGACCAATTAAAAAAGAGCACACCTTTGACATCACAAATAAATATAGGCCAACATATATAAAAATCAGTTTAACATGATACACCTGGTCATACCTACCAATACAGAATAACAGATGCATCATATGCCAACGCACAGACTTTTAACCTTTACATCAACATACCTCGTTAACTTGAAAATATGTTCTATTAAGTAGAATCCTTCATCACATTGGTGTCCTACATGGCATATAATCTGAAACACATAAAAAAACTGTAAACTGCAACAACTAAAAATACGAGAAGTACACACGCCATCCCCAACCACGCTTTGCACGAACTGTTCCTTACAGCATACAAAGTAACCTAACAACAATAACATCATTGGAAATTTGAACACACATATTTTTGCCAAAATAATTTTCGACTTGATTGTGACACCCTGAGAATTTCCGTCCAATAAGTTAGCCGTTTCCGTTTAGCAATTTGAATTTTTAAAGTTTCGTTTAACTTTTGCGTGTAACCGGGAAGTATTCTCGCTTTTATCTGAGAATCATCTCCGGGAGCGAACCGGGATGCTTAACGTTGTAGTATATTGGCAATAGCCACGTTTTTACATTTTATGGCAATATTTAAAATTTTATAATTTTCGGTGATACCATTATTCGTTTCGTTACTTGCGTAAATCGTGATTTACTTATAACATAAGCTTATGCATGCAAGACTTGGAAATTAAATCAAATGGGAAGCACTAGCAAAACAAAATGAAGAAAATTAGTTAGTCCCCCCTCCTCTTTGTCTTGTTCGGCACAAACAAACACCCCATGCACCTTGGTGAGCAAGTTTTAATTCAAAATCAATAAGACAAGCCTTGATCACATGTTTAGCTCTAACTTGAATTTGATTGGAGGATCAAATTGGTCCCCTCTCTTCTCTTGTCTCTTGTACATGACACACACATAACACACACTTAGTGTGTGAAGTAAACTTTGTATTATTTATATCTTGTTGCTTCCATTTTCTTATTCATAACACACACACTAAAAATTTAGTTTTCTCTCTTCTTCTTTGCCTTCTTTTGTTTGAACCACCCAAGAAACACACACAATTTAATAATTTTTCATCTTTGATAAAAGACACTTGAAGATTTATTGAAGGTTTGATCATTTGTATCATCCGGGTATTAATTAAACAACATTTGGGTTGTTCTAATCTCATTCTTCATTCTAAAAACCTTCAAACTTTGTAAGTCTTCAAATTCTTAAATAACTTGTACTTTTCTTATCATCTTGATGCATACATGCTAGTTGTACAACTTATTTTGTGAAAACAAGATTTTAAAACTACATAAACCCTAAAAGGGTGTATATATGGTTTGAAAAATATATAAAGAAATATAAGAAAATCTTAGTTTTGTGATCATGGTTATTTTCGTGTAATAAAAATAGTATGCTATAGCTTATTTTATTCGGCTTATTGTAATAAGCTTTTGGAAAAGCTTATTTTGATAAGCTTTTGGAAAAGCTTATTTTGATTATCTTGAGCTTATTAGGACTTATATTTAGTTCGGCCAAACTAGAAAAGAAAGAAGAAATATTTGTTTAGCTTATTTTGGTTTGACTTTTATTTTATTAGCTTATTTTTTAGCTTATTTTGAAAGGACAAACGATAAAGTTATTCGACTTAATAAATAGGCTCGAATATACTTTATTAGGGCTTATAGCCGCATCCCACATACAAGACCTAACACCATGAGCTTATTTTTGAGCTTATATGGTTTGGCTTATTATACTTGGCTTATTGTG
>BQNB010098604.1:0-25117 GCA_026074375.1 Tanacetum coccineum
TGCGAGCCTGAACGCAACCGGGTCATAACAAATACAGTACAATGTGATCAACCTTGAAATGATAACCATTGATGAAAATGTTCATTTAAATATATATGCTTTACTTTTATGATCATATTTGAGACGTTTATTTTAGGTTGTCAAGGTTACGTGTGCAATGGTGTTATGATATCTATATATATTCATATATATTTTCATTTTCATGTGAATTGTTTTAGTTTAACAAATTGCAAGCAACCATTTGGATGGCTATCGTCCTGAGATTGAAACACCAATTCATGAGGGTGATATTATCTTGACAATTTACAAAGTTGGCGAAATTTAACCTTTTTATCACATTGTGTCGAACCTCTAAGCTTTAATAGAATGACACAAGGACACAAGTCAATGCGCTAAAGCTTCTATAGAATGAGAAGGTATGACCTACTAATTGGTTCTTTCATTGTAGGTTTTTCTTTTTTTCATCAATAGAAATAAATTAATAAGTATAAAACTTATAATCACAGTTGATTAATATGCAAGGAAATGTCATGATGCACTTGGTGTCGGGTTAAAAACATTGATGTGTTGAACGAGGGGGTGGAGTCACTTAGTATACGGTCTTGGTGAAATCTAACCAAAATACCGTATTGTAGGTATTCGTATAAATCATAATTATAATGAAAACACCATGGTCAACAAATGTGCGGATTTTAATGGTCTTGTGCATGGCTTTGCTTTCAAGCCATTTAATGAAACTAGGTTTTCGACTCGCGCTTCGCTGCGGAGTGCGGGATTTTACATTTGCGTCAAACGTAGCCATACTTAAATAGAAATGTAGCGGTACATAAATAAAGCTGTATCAGCTTTTGTTGTTGGAATAAATATTTCGATATCACAGCTTTAGTCGTTCGATCACAAAATACAATTCTTTCATAAGCTTCACATGTGTTGATATATATGCACACTAATTGTACCAGCTGAAGCCATGAAAAAACTACTTATTCACAAAACAACTTATCACACATGAGATCGTTTTCATTTTCAGTTATTAACAAAACAACTTTGTACATATCATGTATGTACAGATTGTTTCACATCTATAATATCAAGAAGGTTTTTACCTGTATTCTAATTTTCTTTGCTAAGGGCGGACCAACTCACCTGCCTTATTCCTTTCCCAAATGAAAGTACGCGACGGCACCCAGAGGCGGACATGCATGAGTCCTGTTGGGGGGTGCCCTCTATGATTCGCAAAAAAAATCTATTTTTAGTGTAAATTTTATTTTTTATTGACCATTTTATTAAAGTGCACCCCATCATAAACTCAAATTACCCCCACCTTAAAGCCAAACAATAAAAAAACCTTATAATTCTATCTTCATTTTTGTGTGTACAACGAATTTTGTCTAAAAAAATATTTTTTGCCCCCCGCTCTCTAACTTTCTGGGTCCGCCACTGGCGGCACTTGAAACGAAAACATCAGACCAAAACAATATTCATTAGATTAGTGTAGCCTTGAGTGCATACCTTCGTCTCCCAACTTTAGGATTCTCACCATAGTATTTTTCAACCTCGGTACTCTTACACTATTAATTACCGAGATGGAGTTGTACACCACTATTTCCAGTATGCGTGTCTTGCAATGACCTGAAAACGTATGTCAATGGAGAATGAGTTTACGTAATTACCATGCCCATGTTTTATGCGAATTTACTTTTAATCGACTTGGATCTAAATTATATACTTGCTTACGTTATTAAGGTCGTACATTTTCCAACATCTATTAGGAACAATAGCAAGTGACCGCCATGAAAATTATACAACATTGGTCATGTTAAACAACTTCGAGCACCTAACATGTTTTAGCCTAATCGAAATGCTGATATTTTAGATAATATGTATATGTTGCATAGTATGTAATTTGGGATAACTGAAATTTTATAGTTTAGCCCCACAAGATATATGTATTCTGATATGTATTCACATCTTATAGTGTATGATTTCTAATGATTTTGTTCACATGCAGGAAAGACAACGAAAACTTGCCGAAGAGCAAAGAAATTTAGTACAACAACAATCAGAGGCGAAAGCTCAGATTTTGCGATATGTAGATGCGTTAGCTAGAAAAAGAATGTCGGTTCGTTACATGCTTGTAGCTTCTTTTGATATGTGTGAATACTATATTATTAATAATTTAACATATGTCATCTTCAATAATTTGTGTAGACAAGTCACAAAGGCTAAAGACAACACAATGCTGAGTTGGCAAGGATGCAAAAGGAGTCTTTAATAAGAAAAGAACAGGCAAGATACTGGGCAAGAAGTCATCTAAGAGAAATAAAGTTAAAACTTAGAAGTCACTATGTGGTTGGTTAAGAGAATTATCTAATGCATAAAACCATTCAACTCGTTTTTATCTATGTGGTTGGTTACCCTACAGTAAGGCTCTATAAAGGCGGGTTTTCTTTTACATGAAATTCTGCATTTTCAAAAATCGACACTAATTCAGAAAAGAAAAAACGGCTGAGGGAGTGTTTAGGATTGCTTATTAAAAGTAGTTACCCGCTTCAAATCAGCTTTTAAGTGCTTGTTTTACAACAAAATGAGCAAATAAGCATTTTTTTCCCAAACTCTCTAAAGATATAAGAAACCGATTTACCATGAATGTCTTGGTGAAAGCCAAAAAGCCGCATAATCAAGCATCTTTCTTGTGAATTCCATATTTCCATGCCAATCAGAATCTGAAGCAGGTAGCCTTCGCTTGCAAAAAGCACATACCTCCTCAAGGAATCATCACTTATAGACCTTAAAATTTCAAGAACAAACCGTAACAACAAAGTAATATAATGAAAAGAGACCAAAATGATTTTCTAAGTCGTTCCAACTCGAAGAATTGGTAAGTAACTGCATAAATCAACTTTTTTTTAGGGTTTTGATTTAAAATAACATGTTATAACCTATTTTGTTTTGATCCCACTTTATAATAGATTTGTTTTAAATTACTGGATGCAATTTTACTATGTGATTCTTCTTATGCAAAATCCCCTAGAAAAAAATTAAAAGAATAAATCACATTCATGGATATTACTTTTTATAATATTGGCCTATATGTTGCATTCAATAGATTTTGAATAGAAGAATTTTTCATATTAGTAAACTTTACGTGTCAACTTGTTGAAATTGAGGTGCTCCTAATTATAACTGCTTACAGGTTGAAGATTTGAGCATTTTCAATTACTACGATTGATAAAAACGAGTATTTATCTTTTCTGGTTGCTATTTCTCTCTTTTCTTTTGTTATTGAATGTGTTATCTTTTGTTAAATGTTATTTATTTTTATTCTTACTATGAGCTTTCTTTAGAAGGCTGCAACATCGGTTGTGAGCCGGCAAGATACAGCAAATTTTTATCAGCCCACAACTTATATTTATTACTTATTATTCTTTTCTCATTTTTCAACATATTTTCATTTCTATTTTTTAGGGTTTTGATTTAAATAACATGTTATACCTATTTTGTTTTGATCTAATTTATAATAGATTTGTTTTAATTATGTTCAATTTAATTGTGTTGTAGCAAAACCCTAGAAATTTTTTTGAGGGAAATCACATTCATGGATTACTTTTTATAATCTGGCTGTTATGTGCATTCATAGATTTTGAATAGAAGAATTTTCATATTAGTAAAGCTTTACGTGTCAAACGTTGTTGAATTTGAGGTGCTCTAATTTTCAGGTTGAAGATTGTTTTGTTGGTATAAAGGTATTTTCAGTTTTTTCTTTCTTTGTTTTGAATGTGTTATCTTTTGTTTGAAGGTTTTTGTTGATATACCTTTCAATTACATTATCAATCTTCATGGTCTATATTATTCATTGCTTCTATAATGGATATAGATTCAAGCCTAACAAGATTCTAGAGTTAAAATTCTTCGTGTATTATTTCAGCTTGGAAATTATTGGGATGGGTGAATCCAGTTATGTACATGTATAAATTATGTTTTCTACTCCTAATTTTGTTAATGTTTGTCACTTCCCTTTTTTCCACTATGAAGCTTTCTACTCCTAAATTGTTGGGATGGGTGAATCTGGTTATGTACAGCTTTATTCACTAGAGTCAACCGGTGACAATGCTTTAGGGTTAAAAACATATGGCTGAGGTTAGTTCCAAATACTTAGATAGGCAATAACCAAAAATGCTCATATTTAAATAGACTACAAAAGAATGTATAATCACTATAATAACTAAAGTTTTTGAACACAATATCTAAGGCATGTATGTATGCATTATAACAAGACATTTGGAGCGCAAATATGTTATTTATTTGTAGAAGTACAAATATGGGCTGCTGAGGTTGGTTGTATAAATACACCAGTTAACCATACTTAATATGATCCTTTTTAGCCATTAGTTATGCATTGGTTTACTTTAGTTGTTTTGCATTCTTTTTTTGTAGTGGACCATTATCTTTTGTCTGTGAAGGTCACATGTACTCTAATAAGACCAACACAAGTTTACTTTAGTTGCGATTCAAAGTCTTGCTTCAGAGCTCGAAAGAAAAATATGCCTGGTGTCTTTCTTACCCTTGATTTTGCTGCAATATATCCCTTAACAATAGAAAAAAAAATGTGGTGCCTTTCTTACCCTTCAAAAGCCATGCTTGGGGTTGCTAAATCCGTAAAGCAGCTGGTAGTTAATAGCTTATGTTTAACTCTTTATTTATACTCGTTTGTTTTATTAGGATAACTGTTATTTCACCATATGGCTACCGGTACCCAAATTGTTATCCCCTTTATCATGTATAATGTTTATCTGAGTATATAAGAAGTGTTAACTATTTACTTGATTTATGAACTGGCCTTTAATAATAACAAAATATAAATGATCTATCTCGTTATACCATCACGAACAGTGAGCATATAATATGTAGTCCAAAAAGGTAACTTCCCCAAAGGGGAATTTGGCAACTTTCATGGGACTGCCCAAATGATAACCGTCACAGTTTTTCTAGAATGGAATCTTTGTGGTATATTTAATAAGACCAAAATGATGAGTAGAAGTTCAGTTTTAAGGATACAAATATTATTCTTATGTTCACTACTAGTAACTCATATTTCTGCTATAAAATAGGAATATGCTTGTGCTATATCATTTTTGTGAACAAACTACTCTTTCATTTCTTATATAAAATTATGTCGTTTCGTGAATACTTGATATCTAGATATCTTTTTGTGGATACTTATTTTTTTTAAGTTGTTGAGATCTTAATGGACATGTTCTGGTGATTTGGCAGGTGTTCCATTGTTTTGGGCAGTACTTCTGCCTTCACTTTGAAGCGTTTCAGCTAGGAATGACACCTGTATACATGGCTTTTCTTCGCTTTGTGGGTGATGAGGAAGATGCACGGAACTACAACTATAGTCTTGAAGCTGGAGCCAACGGGAGAAAACTAACACGGGAAGGAACCCCAAGAAGCATCAGAGATAGCCATAGGAAGGTGCGGGATAGCCACGATGGGCTGATAATACAGAGAAACATGGCGCTTTTCTTCTCGGGTGGAGACAAGAAGGAACTCAAACTGAGAGTTACGGGTAAGATATGGAAAGAACAGAATTCCGAAGGTGGGGTCTGCATTCCAAATCTGTGTAGTTAAGATTTAGCATAATTAAGAAGATTGAAATATATGTGGTGGTGGTTTCTGATGAATGATTCACTCGTTGTCTTGCCTGTTGTGTTGTAACGGTTGTCAACTGCTATTGTTGTCATAAACTGTTTATGGTGTAGTTGAAGATTCATTCAGGTTACAAAAGCTATTTAAATTCTTTCATCTTCATATTGGTTTTGATCTTTGTTCATATTGGTTTGTATTATTAGATTTAAAAAAAATGAACAAAGCAAACAATACCATTTACATTATGTGATAACATAAATTGCATAAATCGTCCTTAAAGTTTAGCCAAATTGCATGTTTCATCCCAAACGTTACGAAAGTGCAAGGATCATCCCTGTGGGAAACCTTTGGAGCAAGGATCGTCCCTGTGGGGAGACCTTTAAGGAAACCTTTGATGAAAGTATCGTCCTTGCAGGGACGATACTTGCAACAAAGGTTTCCCACAGGGACGATCCTTGCAATTTTGTAACGTTTAGGACAAAACATGCAATTTGGCCAAACTTTAAAGACGATTTATGCAATTTACTCTTTCTTATCTGGGTTAAGCAACCAACATACTACCTATTAATAAGTGTTCACTAAAAGGATCCACATACAATGCTCACAACCAATTTTTTTTCAACTTAAGTGTTCACATAATCAATAATTAAACACCAAAACCCTAAATTACCGATTCCACCTTTATTTCTATTTCAAATGCACACTTGAACGAATTTTACATATATTGAAGCTTGATCGCTGATCGTATCAACACTTTAATGAATCTTTTGTTTACAAAATGTCGAATACTGTTGGTTGGCATGTCGGGTTCTGTGTTGATCTGTGGCAGGTGTTCCATTGTTTTGGGCAGTACTTTTGCCTTCACTTTGAAGTGTTTCAGCTAGGAATGGCACCTGTGTACATGGCTTTTCTTCGGTTCGTGGGTGATGAGGAAGATGCACGGAACTACAACTATAGTCTTGAAGTTGGAGCCAACGGGAGAAAACTAACACGGGAAGGAACCCCAAGAAGCATCCGAGATAGCCATAGGAAGGTGTGGGATAGCCACGATGGGCTGATAATACAGAGAAACATAGCGCTTTTTTTCTCGGGTAGAGACAGGAAGGAACTCAAACTAAGAGTTACGGGTAAGATATGGAAAGGACAGAATTCTGAAGGTGTGGGGTCTGCATTCCAAATCTGTGTAGTTAAGATTTAGCATAATTAAGAAGATTGAAATATATGTGGTGGTGGTTTCTGATGAATGATTCACTCGTTGTCTTGCCTGTTGTGTTGTAACGGTTGTCAACTGCTATTGTTGTCATAAACTGTTTGTGGTGGAGTTGAAGATTCATTCAAGTTACGAAAGCTATTTAAATTCTTTCATCTTCATATTGGTTTTGATCTTTGTTCATATTGGTTTGTCTTATTAGATAAAAAAAGGGAACAAAGCAAACAATACCATTTACATTGTGTGATAACATTTCTTATCTGGATTAAGCAACCAACATACTACCTACTAATAAGTGTTCACTGAAAGGATCCATATACAATGCTCACAACCAATTTTTTTTTTCAACTTAAGTGTTCACATAATCAATAATGTTAATACCACCAAAACCCACTAAAATTAACGAATATCGGATCCTTTATTTCTTCTTTCAAATGCACACATGAACGAATTTTACGTTTAATTAAAGCTTGATCTCTGATCGTAATCGCACACTTTAATGAATCTTATTGGGTAGTGACAAAAATGACGGAATACTGTTGGCTGGCATGTCGGTAGATCCTTACGGTGGTGGTATGAATCGCATTCAGTTTGGCCCTTTTACCATTCACCACCAGAAATGCCATTTTTTATCCCATGTAGGTGTGTACATCTAAATGACAAAGTAAAAACCAAACACTTGATGGCATGTACATTAGGAAGTGATTCTAGACTCGTAATAAAAACCTAAAGCTAACAAATACATGGCTTATACAAGGTGCGAATAAGGATTAAGCTACAATACAAAATGATATCAAGGTAGGTAGATTGAGTCCTCAAAAGGTCCATGTCGCTAACAAGATACACCATTAATATTTATGACCTATTATAATAACATTTGCCTGCTATTGTTGAAATATTGATCGACGATATTTACCTGGATTATCACCCGGAATCTAATAGCATCCATCCATCGTAGGTGTTTAGCGAATAACCAATTTCATATTGGTGAAACCTTTGTTGCAAGTATCATCCCCGCACGGACGATACTTGCACCAAAGGTTTCCCCACAGGGACGATCCTTGCACTTTGATAACTTTTGGGTAATATTAAGAGTAATTAAATAATATTTAGTTACCATAATGAAACTCTGTAGGATATTGTATCTTGATGGGAGATCCAATTTCCTTAAGAGATAATGTCTAGGTAATGAATTATGGTAATGATTACATAATCATACCTAAATTAGGAGTTGATCTCTGCTTGACCTCTCTTATAAATAGACGATTATTCACCTCATAAAATATACACACAAACATTACGATCCATCACTAAGAAGAGAGGATTAAGTAGAGGATCTCCATCCTACCCGTGTTCTTCGTTCACGGTGATCTCATCTCTCGCATCAAGTAAGTTTTAATGTTATTTAATCGTTCATATTATGATTATATGTTTCTTGGGATAATTATTCAACATGTGGCATCTGAGTATGGTTTATGAATGTTAGAAATCAATAAAAGACTCGGTCACTACCAATATGTAATAGTATAGCTCGTAGCAACAATATTTGGAAACTTACCAAGCTAACCGGGTCAACATAAGACAACCTTATGTATGACCGTCCATGCCATGGTATAAATACCCATCTCCACACCTTAGAGAGGGTTGGTTGTTCATTTAGTTCTCACATAATACATTTTTCTTTCCTTTCCCTCTCTAAGTGCTACAAATAATAACCCTCCCTTTCTTCTTCTAAACTTCTTAACTTTTTCATTTGTTAAGTGATTAAGATACATCCTACAATATGGAATCCCAATCGCCATCTGGGGTATATCGTAGCTATGGTGATGCTTTATATATCTTGTATTAGAATCGTTAGTTTTGGTTATTTTTTGGTTTCGTGTGCTTCAAAAATCAAACCCGGATTTTTGTGTTTAAAACTTAAAGTTTATGTTCTTAAGCAAGAACTAGCCCACGAAAAACTAAGTTAAGCAAGAAAAATCAAGGTGAAAACGTCAAAAAAGGAGGTGAAGTTTTTGGTATTTTATTTTTGTTAAATAACGTTTTTATTCAGTAAGCAATCTAAATAGCGTAAGAAGGTAGGCGCAATATGTTAGAAGCTAGCAGCAAAAAACAAACTGTTATGTAAGCGAAATATGTATGTTAGCGAAATATGACAGGTTGACCTCAAGTGGTTTATGTCATTTCTAGGAAACGAAACTCTACTTAATTTTTCTTAGGTCAAGCAAAATATGTTCAAGCGAAATATGTTAGCAAGCGAAATATGTTAGTAAGCGATTTATGACAGGTTGTTAGTTCAAGCGAAATATGTAGTTGTGTAAGACGAAACTCTGTCCAATCTTCTACTTCCGCGAAACTTACTTCGTCATATTCCAAGCGAAACATTACAAGCAAGAGAAACATTACAAGCAAAATATTACACTGTCATATTCCAAGCACAACATTAGCAACATTACAGAAAAGAATTTAATTGTTCTACGATTTTATCCTTACTGTTGTAAAATCCCGAGAAATATTTAGATTTCTCGGTTTTCGTGAAGTTTTGTAAAATCCCCGTGGAACATCTAACTTAATTCACCACCAGACAAAAACTCTTAAACATAACCATCCTTTTATCACTGTTATCGATTCACTCTTTAATCATTTCTCTTTTAATTAAACAAGATGACTACTTTTTAGCAAACACAACAATCATCCATTGTTAGCTGGAGCCTGAGAACCGTCCTCACAATCTATAAAAATCAATGTATGAGTCATGGGGAATGACGTATACCGTCGATTCATCAAAGGAAGAAACAGGTAGGAGAAGCTTTATTCAATAGACAATGTTCTGATTGGTTTACCCCATGGACTGATTTGAAGAAAATGCGGCAAGACTAGACCCTATGAAATACTACCGAACTTCACTGAAGCACAACGATCTTCCAAGATGACCCGTGATGTACTAAAATCAACCAATTATCATTCTTCACGGTCCTACACACCCTTGTGTAATGGCAATTGTTAACTCATCAAGAGGATGCTAAGATATTAGTGGATAGAAGTCAAGCTACTAATGAAAGGCACTAAATTATCATACCAAGAACGTGAGTGCAGATTGTACAACTTGTTTGATAAGTTTGCTTATGTTCAGGGTGAAACATTGTATGAGTACTACTGAAGATTCTCTCAGCTAATCAATGACATGCATACTGTTGGGATGACAATGCAGCAAGTTCAAGTCAATACCAAGTTTCTGAATGCTCTTCTACCGGAATGGAGCAAGTTTGTCACTGATGTGAAGTTAGCAAAGATTTGTGGGTAGTTATACCTACCAATACTATGTATCGGCTTAGTATGCATACCTCAGTCAACATGAACGACATGTTAATGAAGTACGTATCATGCGTGAAAGATATTTGGATCCTCTTGCATTGGTAGCCAACTCTCCAACTCTATACAATCCATCTCAGTCACCACAACGTTCAGGTTCTTTAATGTATCCACCTCCTCAACAATTCACACCAGTTTATGCAGCACCCATTCATCATCAACACCATCATACTTCAGCCAATCCACAACAACATTCAGTTTCTCCATAACCATTCATATCTCCATCAGTGACACAATAATCTCAAGCTAAATTTCCCCAATTGGACTCTAGTCTCGCTGTTCCTATGTTTCAGCAAGGAGAAGATCTGATTGAATGCATTAACAAAGCAATGGCATTTTTGTCTGTTGTAGCAACAAGGTTTCCACCATCAAATAATCAACTTAGAACATCGTCCAATCCTAGAAATCAAGCAACCATTCAAGATGGTAGAGTTATAGTTCAACAAGTTCAAGGAAGACAAACTCAGAGTTATGCTGGTACTAGAAACAAAGGAATTACTACACTTCAAAGGGAAATTATGCAGCTGGTCAACCATGAGTTGTAAAGTGTTACAACTATCAAGGAGAAGGGAATATGGCGAGACAGTATGCTCAGCCAAAAAGGCCAAGGAATGATGCATGGTTTAAGGAGAAATTCATGTTAGCCGAAGCTCAGGAAGCGGGTCAGATATTGGATGAAGAGCAACTTGCATTCTTAGCAGACCCTAGAATATCAAAAGCTCCAGTTGCTCAACGGATAATCCCTTAGAATTCAGCTTTCTAGACTGAAGACTTGGATGCCTATGACTCGGATTGTGATGACTTATCCTCGGCTAAAGTGGTTCTGATGGAAAATCTTTCAAGCTATGATCTTGAAGTTCTCCTTAAGGTACCATATTCTGATTCTTATCCGAATGATACGGTTAATCAGGATGTGCAAGAGATGTAGTATACAAACACATATTAATGATTTTCAAGATAATGAGATACGTAGTGATAGTAATATCGTTCCATATTCTCAATATCTGCAAGAGTCACAAGATGCGGCTATTTAGGATACTATATCTTCTGCACCTAATGATTTATTGGTGCTATCTTTGGTTGAACAAATAACTAATCACGTAACTCATCTAGATAAGGAAAATCAAACAAATAAAATGGTAAATGAATCATTAACCGCTGAGCTTGAGAGATACAAAGAACAAGTCGCCATTTTTGAACAAAGACTTAATGCAGATTTAAATAAACGTGAAAAATTCATAGATTCTTAAATGGATGATTTAATTCGGGATAGAAATGCAAAGCTTGCGGCTTTTCAACAAGAGATCAATACTCTTAAAGAAACTCTTTCTAATAATGTCAAAGAAAAGGAATCTTTATCAAAAACATTAACTGTTTTCAAAACAGAATCTAAAGAAAAAGAGTCTAAGTACATTGACAAGGAAATTGTTTTGGAAAAACAAAATAAAGAAACTGGAGGAATATACTTGGGTAAGATGTATTGATCTACGCAAGCAATGCATATACTAACGAAACCACAAGTTTTTTACGATGACACTCACAAACAAGCTCTTGGTTATCAAAATCCGTTCCATCTTAAAAAAGCTCAGCGAATTCAACCAACATTATATGATGGTAGTGTTATTGCTAAAGAACATGCTGTGATTTATGTGACTGATGATGAGGAGACATTGAGTTTGGAAGAAGAGAGTCAATCAAAGATGCTCGATAAACAAAATGATTCAATTTCAATCGAAAAGAAAATTAAGATTTCTCTAATTGATTATTCAAAGTTGAATAAGATAAAAGAAGATTTTGGTAAACGTTTTGTCACTCAAAAAGATTGTCTGCAGAACCTCTGGTTAAAACATTCGTCTTTTTCTGAAACACCTGTTACGTCACATACACCTGTTAGAATTGAAGCTCCTAGTGAACTTCCTAAGGTGAGTTTGGTAAATGAAAGTCTTAAAAAGATAAAATATCAATTGGCCAATTTTGACAATGTTGTGAAAAAGAGAACCACATCTGATGATATTACTGCCGATGTAACACCCCCAAATATCGTCACAGCAGAATATGGGTATGAGAGTGTTACATCATAGATTAATAGCACAAGATATGAGAACGACCTCTATATGAGTCGTTTGAAAATGATACATTAGATTAAATAAATTGTTTGATACAAAAGCCCATGGCTTAACTTGTTTATTCTTGAAAAGTGTAAAGATTTTAATACGTAACATATGCTACAAAATGTAATGCATTTAAATCTCCATGCAAAATGAATCCCAAAATGTTGACCCCTAATGTATCCTTGTTCTTGTACCTTATTGACTTTAGAAAAACATGCTTTAAAACATCAACATAAAGTTGGTGAATTCACAGGTTTAAGTTATGTATAAAGTAGGACCGTAAGATTTCCAAATGTATGATAAGTAACGAATACAATATCACAAAAGTAATTACAAAATGCACTAAGCTCACGACAATGAAGCTACAACACATATGTATGCAAATTAATGCAAATAATGTGCCCGTGTAGCTTTTCAACTCGCAACAACCAAATTGTTCCGACATGGTATACATTCGTCGCGTCTCTACCTCCGAAACTAGTGAGTGCTACTCACCCGAATGGGGATGTAAATCTGAAATAGATCTATTCATAACATTCGCGCTTATAATCTAGTAATTAACAGTTCATGATTCATGGGCATAATGGGTTATAGCTACCTAGGCAAACTCGTAATTTGTATAAAAGTGTACGTGCGTCCAATCGTAAAGCAATGCATGTTTCTCACCCCAATGTTGTAAATAATTGTAATTGTATAAAAGCGGGGCTATGAACTCACCTCAAGTGAATATGTTGATAATATAAATCAAGTATGTAAATCGTCTTGGGAAATTCGAATGCAACCTAATTAATTATAGGCTGTATGAGTATAGTGTATTTTATATAAATAAAATATCATATGTTATATAGTTACACCACTACCTAATAGCTTTTGTTTAATTTAAAATGTTGAAATAATAATTTAATCGTACTTTGTTAAATAAAGGTATATGTATTTGTATTCGTAAAATAAAAATGTAATCCTTGTCCAACAATCGATTATTTGTTAATAATATATGATTTAATATTTTTATTGATTATATAATGATATTATATAATTAGTTTAATTGATTTTATAAAAATAGTGCACAAGTAATAAAAATAGTGCATAAGGTTTTATAAACCTCATATCTTTATCGTTTTAACTCCATTTTATACGTTTCTTATGTCTACGGTTTTGTATTAAGAAAATCTATCAAAATATTATTAGCTACTGATGACCAGTAACTTTTACTATTTTTGTAAATTTTATAAAACTACTTTTATAAAATTAATTGTTGTAAACTTGTAAACATCATAACTCATTCGTTTTAATTCCGTTTCGCTTGTTATTTACATGTATGGATTCGTGACGAGATAAACTATGTAAATAAAATACTTACTGAATTTATAAAAATCTGTGTCAACTTAGAAAAGTCAAAAAAGTTTATAAAAATATTTTTATAAACTTAAATCTTGCAAAACTCATAACTTATTCGTTTTAATTCTGTTTTTCAGGTTTCTTATATGCTTGGAATCCTCATGACAAATACTATTATTATAAAATATTCATAAATTTCTACCAGATCTGTAACAGTAATGGTTTTTATAAAATAACTTTTATAAAAACACTTTTATATATTTAATTATAGTAAACTTGTAAATGTCATAACTTCTTCGGTATAACTTGGTTTTTTAAGTTCTTTATATGCTTACGATCCTTATAATATGTATTATTTTATAAAAATACTTCCAAGATTTATAAAAGTTCAAAATCAAACTGTAGGTCCAAAACAGTAGGTTTTTATATAAGTGTATAAATTAGTTTTTATAAATTATTCCTTGGTTCAAATTTGTACAAGTCCTTTGCAATACTTTATACAATATTTCTTACATATTTTGGGTCCTCTAAATTGTCCATAATGATTGTCTAAGTATCAAGTCCTCGTGCTAATTTGTCCATAACTTTATAATTAAAACTTTCAACAAATTAATTTGTAAACTAAACTTATAAATTAACCAACATATATATAATACTTTTCTTGCGTTCTATCACATTTTTAACATCATTTCATTATATAAATAAATAAATTTAAACCATAAACATACCTATTTAACATGTAAATGAATAAATGGAAAGGTTAGGGTTTAAGTAGACCTTATGTGAATGTATGAGAATGAAGAGCACAAGCTTATACCTAAGCTTAAACCCAATATACTTCTAAGAAAACCCTAAAAACCCTAGCTTACTTCTTGATTACAAACCCTTGTAAAATAATTCCCGAGCTTCCAAACTACCTTGCAACACCTTAAATATGAATGTTTGAGTGTGTTTGGTGTTTGTTTGTGTGTAGTTAGGGTGTAGGTGCTTTCTTGAGGAGGTGTGTTTGTCACGGTATGGTTCGGTGGAGCTATTCGTTTTCCTCTTTTGTGTTAATCCTGGTCACCGGTGGCGGGCTGCAGGTCGTGGCTGTTGGGTTGGGTTTGAGGTGTTAAGGGGTGGGGTTGGTGGCGTGGTTCGTGTTATTTGTGGGGGGGGGGTAGGGCGTTTGGGTAGTTGGTTTGGAATTTTTTTATTGGTTTTGTTAGAAGTTTTAGTTTGACATTGGGTTTGGTTTTAAGTGTAGGGTTCTGTTTTTAGCGTAGGTTTTTTAAGTTTTCATGGTTTGGGGTTGCAAACATTTTGGTGGGGTTAGGGGTGTTTGAAGTTGGGGTAGTTTTGGGTTGTTATTTGTTTTAGTGTAATTTTTAGTTTGAGGGGGTTTGAGGGTGGGTTTTTATAGTTTTTTTAGGGGTTAGTGTGGATTGACATGGGAGGGTTTTGATTTTGCGTTTTTGGGGTTAAGTAGTTTGATTTGGGTGGGGGACGTTGGGAGGCGTAGTGTAGTAAAAGGGTGGAGAGAGGGGGAGGAGTTTAAAGGGAGGGGTTGAGGAGTGAAGGGGGAAAGTGGGGCGCGAAGAGAGGTGGGGGCGGGGGGGAGGAGGGTGAGACGAAATAGAGGAGGTGGAGTTGGGGGTGGGGAAAGTTTTAGAGGGCTTGTTGAAGGGGGAGAAGGCTGGGGGTAGCTAGAGGTAAGGAGATGGAGGTTGAAGGTAGGAGGCGGGGGGGAGCAAAGTTGTGAAGAATGGTTGGGGTTAGGCAGGGCAGAGGTGTGTGTGGAGGGGACGGAGGTCAGCCAGTTATACGGGAAAGAGGGGGGATTGACGAACTGTGTAGAGAAAGAAGAGAGAGGGTGGGGAGACAGCGGGGTATTGGGTTTAGGAACGAGGGCGAAAGTAAAAATGCGCTAGAAGAGGATAGGGAAAAAGCGGTAGATAGGGGGCAGGGTTGTGAGTCATAAGAGAGGGTCGAGGGGTTTAACAAGAGGGGGGATAGAGTGAGGTAAGGAGGATCGTTGCAGAATAGGGGAGGGAGGAGGGCGGGTAGGTTGTGTGTAGGGATAAGGGGGGAGGATATGACGAATAGGGGGTTGTTTGGGTGGGTTTTGGTTGTTTGGCTGAAGGAAAGAATTAAAAGATGGGGGGACGGAGAAGGTTGCAGAGAAAACGAGGAGTAGAGGATGGGGGGAAAAGAGAAGGGGAAGCCGGATGAGTGTGAGTGTTTGGGTGGGGTAGTTGAGGGAATGGAGATGAGAGTAGAAGAGGGTGGGGGGATGAAGATGTAAGGAGGTCGAGGGGAAAGAGGAGAGGTGGGGCGGTATGGGGAATGGGTGGTGTGTCGGGTGGGGTTAAGGGTGGAGGGGGACAGGAGAGGGGAAGAGGGGTTCGGTTGAAGGGTAAGGGGGGAGGGGGGAAGGTAGGGTAAGGGGGGAAGGGTGGAGGAAGGTGCTGGTTCGGAGATAGAAGGAGCCGGAAGAGGGAGAACAGGAGGGGAATGGAGAGGAGGAGGGGGGTCACGGTGCGAAGTTAGGGAAGAGAGGAAAGTGAGGAGAGGAAAAGGGGGAGAGGAGAATGAGAGGTGCGGAAATGTGGGTGGGTGATGGACGCGTGGGGAGCGCGAGGAAGCAGTGGGAGGGAGGAAGGGGGTGGAAGGGAGAGGAGAAAAGGAGGATGGTTTTGGGGGGGGGTTAGGAAGAGGTGGGTTGAGAGGGAGGTAAGGGGAGGAGGTTGAGTGGTTAGCAGGGGGAATCTCAAACACTCAAATGGAAATGTGCACTGGAATGAGGGAGGTTAGTCTAAGGTGAGAGACAGAGTAAAGAATAGCGGCGGAGTGTGGGGGGTGGAGATATGCAGATTCTTGGTGCCAAAGGATAGTGATATTGGACAAGTAGGAGTAATCAGGAGGGTAAGGTTAGTATGAAGGGGGTGAGTAGGGGAAGGTTGAGTGGGAAGGTACTTGGTGGTGAGACGTAAGGGTAGAATATGGTCTAGTATGAAGGAGGGGGAGAAGGTGAAAGGAGTATATGAGGGGGGGAAGAAATGAGGAGAGTGGCGAGAAGATGGGGACCGATGGGGAGTGAGTGAGGGGATGGAGGTGTTAGGATGGTTAAGTTGAAAGGGTTATAGTACGGTAGACAGAGTTAGCAGTAGAGGTTTGGAAGGGAAAGTGAGATTGAGGTAAGAGGGGGAGACGAGTTAGGGGGAATGGGAAGAGAACCAAGAATAGGGAGGAGGCAGGGAGAAAGGGGAAAAGGGGGGGACAAGTGTGGGGGAGAGGAGGGGGGGGGGTATCACGGAAAGGGTGGAGGATCGGGGGAATGAGGGGATAAAGTAAAAATGGTGGGTTAGTGGGGTGGGAGAAAGGGATAGGAAGCTAGGTTGAAAAATGGCGAGGTGGTGGGCATGGGAGGGGAGGTGGGAGATGGGTGTATGGAGAAAGGGTGAGGGGAGGTTCAATAGGGAAGGGTGGGAGTGGAGGCAGCTAGGATGGAGAGAAGGCTGTCGGGAGGGAGGGGAGCCGGAAAGGGATGTGGAGAAAAGTGATGCTAGTGGTGAAGCAGAGGAGGGAAACGATGTTAGGTGAGTGGTGAGTAGAGAGAAGTTGTGTAGTAGAGGGAGGGGGGGGAAGATGTTTGATGGAAGAGTTGGTTAGGAGGAGGCGAGGTTATGCCGGGGGAAGGGAGGAGGTGGGGAGAAAGGGAAGATGAGATGAGGGACTGTGCGCGGAGGGGGGGGGGTTGATGCGGAAAGGAGTAGGAGGTGGGGATGGAGAGGTGGATAGGAGAGGGCGGTAAAGAAGGTAGGGAGGGAATGGGGGGGATGGGGGGGGGGTGTCGATGGGAGGGGGTTGAGTGTAGGGGAATAAGGGATGAAGGTAAGTGGGACACACGTTGAGGCGAGAGAGGGGGGAGAGGAGCGCATGGGCGAAGAGTGGGGTGGGAGGGAATAGAACGGGGGGGGACAAGTCTAAGGAGAGATGGAGGAAGAGGTAGGAAGGGTAGAGAAATTAGTAGGGTGGAGTTTCGGGGTATGGTGTGGCGAGAAGTGAGTGTGGAAAAGATGAGGCGGGGAAGAGGTACGAGATGTGGGGAAGGTAGAGGAGTCGGGAAGTGAAAGGGTGTGAGAGAGGATTTGTGTTGAGAAGAAGAGGGTGGGGAAGACAAGACAGGAGAGGATGAAGCGAGGAACGGTAGGGGGAGGTGGAGGAGGGCAGAGGGAGGCAAGGGAGGGGGGGGGTGATGTTGTGGTAGGAAAGGGATTGGGTAACGAGAGTAGGTGGGATGATGAGGCATGGTTAGGTGGGGGAGGGGGGAAAACCGCACGTAGTGGGGGGGGGGAAAGATGTCGTAGGTAAAGGTAGACAGCGATGGGGGGGGAGAGGATGAGCGTGGAGGTATTGGGGGGGCGGTGGAGGGAGAGAGGACGAGATTCATGTCAGGCTAAGTTTGGGCGGGTTATGGTGGGGAAGGAGGGGGGAGGCGGGGGAGGGGATGGGGACTGTTGACGGAGCAAGCGGGGAGGAGAGTAAGAGTGGATTGCGAGGGTAGAAGGGGTGAGGAACAGGGAAATGGAAGGGGAGGCGGGGAGGACAGTTGGAGGAGAGGGGGGGGGAAGTGGGGGGTTAAAAGGGGTTAGGTGGGTTAGATAGAAGGAGTGAGTGAAGGGGGTGGTAGTGTCGAAGACAGGAAAGACTGTAGGAGGGGGTTGGATAGGGGGATCGGGGAGAGAGGAAACCTAGGAAGTATTGGCAGGTGGGGAGGGGTGTGAGGATGAGAAACTAGAGAGATGAGGGGGGAGGGCAAGAGAAGGAGAGGAGAGGGAGAGGAAGGACGGAAGAACGAGAGAGGGGAGGAGTGGGAAGAAAGATGGATAACAGCAGGGGAGGGAGGGGTTATGGGTGATAAGAGGAATGGTGTGTAGGAAAGGGTATGGGTTTGGAAATGCATGGACTTGACAGGTAAGTATGTTTAAGGGTGTGAGTGAAGACATAGGGTTGGGGGAAGAGAGGTTGGAGGTGGGTAATGGATATGAGGGAAGCGTAAGGAGGGACGTGGGCTAGGAGGGGCGGGGAAGAGATGATGAGGAAGGGTGAGGGGACTGGGGGGAATAGGACGTAGTGGTAGATGGTTGATTGTGAGAGAGAGGGGGCGGGAGAGTGAGTTGGGGCAGGGCGGGATGGAGGTAAGGTTAATGAGGTGAGGAGAAGAAGTTGAGGAGGGAGGGGAGTGACGGGTAGAGCGTTAGTTGGTAAGATAAAGTAAGTAAGACAGGAGATAGGGGGTAGGGGGGAACAGGGGGAAGGGGGTATGCATGGAGGGGTGAGGTGTGGGGGGTACGAGAGGATGGAGTGGGTCGGGGGTGGTGGGAAAAAGAGAGAGTTGGGGTCGAGATAGATTGGGGGAGAGGGAAGGAGTTAAAGAGCGGGGGAGGGGGGTGAGAGAAATACAGGGTGGGACCAGGTGGGTGGGGTGCAGTGAGGGGGAGGTACGAGAAGTAATAGGAGAATATAACTGACATGATGGGGGGGAGTAGTGCTCAGGGTGAGGGGAGGGGGGAGGGGAAGTGGGGGAGGTGGGACGAAGTGAGGCTGAAGGAGGGTGAGTTAGGGAGCGGAGGACGGTCGGGCGGGTTGGCAGAGATGAGTGGAGGGCGAATATAGATAGTACTGGGGAGTTGGTGACATAGTAGGTTGTGTGGGTCAGGAAGGAGGCGGATAGAGATAACGGATGGAATAAGCGATGGGGGAAACATAGTGGTACTGATGAGAAGGGGGGGATATGAGGTGAGAAGGGGGGGGAGAATTGGGCAGGAGAAATAGAGAAAGTGGAGTAGAGAGGGGAAAGAAAAAGGGCGGGATTTAGGTAGGGTGGGTGGGTGCGGGGGTGGAGAAGGGGCAGGGGAGTCAGTGAGTTGGAGGGGTACGGGTGGGTGGTGATTAAGTGGGAAGAGAAAGTAGGAAGTTTGGATAGAAGAGAGTGCGGGAGGAGGAGAAGAGGTAAGTGTAATGGGAGGGGTGGATGAGGGTAGCTATATATATAGAGTGGGCGGGAGGGAGGGGGTGGGGGGGATAGGGGATGGTAGAAGGAGGGGGGGGAGTAAAGGTGAAGGGGGTGGGGGTTCGAAGAAAGTATGGGAAGAGAGGGAGTGAAAGTATAGGTAGGAAGCAAGTTAGGTGAGGGGTAGAGGAGGTATGAGGAGAGCGGTAGGGAGTTGGTTCCGAATAGTAAGGGGAGTGAACGGAATGGGGGAGAGAATTGGTTGTGTTTGAGGAGAGATGATGTAGAGGGAAAAGAAGGGGAGAAGAGGTGAGGGAGGGAATGGAGAACAAGAGGTGGTGAGGGGAGGGATAAAGAGGGGAGAGGTGGAAGAGGGACGGGGAGAGTGTTGGGCGGGGAGGAGATAGATAGCAGTGGGGGTTAGGGGGATTAATGGGAGGGAAAGGTTAAGGGTGAATGGGAAGTAGGAGATGGGTCAGACAGTAAAGAGGGTGGGAGCTTGGATGTGGGAAAATCTAGGATAGAGGCGGAGGAGTAGGTTGAGGGGAGAGGGGTTGGTAAAGAGACTGTAAAAAAATGAAGCGAGAGTGTGGAGGAGAATAGGAGAGGTGGAGAGGAGGGAGCGAATGAGGGAAGGGGTGAGCGAGGGATAGTGACATTCAAATGGGGTAGGTAAAAGGAAGGCAGAGTGGAAGAATTAGGGGGGCGAGGGATGGTTTGAGGTACGTGGGGAGGGGAGGGGGGAGATAGAGGGATAGGGTGTGGGAGCATGAAATGGGTTGCGAGAGGGAGGGTTTGAGGCGTTCGGAGGGAGTAAAGCCGGGGGGTAGGTAGTATAAAGATCATAAGAGGAAGCGAGGCGGGAGAGGAGGGGGGGGAATGCGACGGGTGCAGTTGGTGGAGAAGGGGGCAGGCTTGGTTATGGGGGGGCAGAATAAAGAGGGGGGAAGGGTGTGAAAGGAGGGGTAGCAAGGGTTTGAGGGGGGGGGGTAGTGTTGAACGAAAGCAAATTAAGTTAAAACCTAAAACGAGAACGTAAAAATGCGACTTAAAAACCTAAAACATGAAATTTTAATCCCAAAATGATTTTTTAACTTTTTATAAATCCTAAGTGACTAAAATGTAAGAACAAAGAAAACTAGACCAAAAACAAAAGCGTTTAAAGCTTAAAAACACAAAAAACGTGAACGTGATTCAATCCCGTTCTTTAAAAAATCGAAATCTAAAATTTTGACCCTACGAAAGCAAATTTATTTTTCCTAAGTCCTACATGATAAAATAAAATTTTAAAAAAATAGAATTTTATTTTTTTGACATTTATTTTATTTATTATGCATTAATTACTGTTTTAATCTAAATAAATTATAAAAAATACTAAACATTTTTATAAAAATCTAGGAAAATTACAGAAAGTAGCTAAAGTTATGAGGAATCTATGAAAAATGAGCTGGTAATTCAACTTATCGCAATAAGTTGTTAAAATTTGAAAAGAGCTTATAAGCTAAATGGGCTAAAAAGTGCATAAAGGAATTATTTGTGAAATCCTAGCAGGTGAAAAGACCCAAGGGCAGTTAGTTAGTGTGTGGGTTGTGTGTGACGAGTGTGTGTGTAAAGGTAGGTCACAGGTTCTAAACCTGTGGCTTCCTTTTTGTAAATATTTTTTTAGTTTTTTTTTTGCAAAAATATAAAACACACAATAATTAGAAACTTTAAAAAAATGACTTTTTACAAAAAGTTAAAATAAGCTAAGAAATAAGCAACTGAAAGGACAGAATTGGCTAATTTTTACACTAAGTCTTAACTAGCTAAACTGTTAAGCTAACTTAGAACTAAAAAGCTAGTGGACAGGCAAAATAAGCAAACACAAACTTAATCTTAAAACTATTAAGCAAATAAAAACGAAAATAAGCAAGGAAAACAGCCTGGAAATAAAAATAAGCAAATAAGCCAAGTGGTACAAACTAGCAGTCAAAACAGCCTTGGGGGCAACCTTTGGGCTTAAATTTTAAGCACTAGATGGAACCTTATGGACAAACCACTTATACTAGCTTAAAGACCAGCTTATGGGCTACTAAAATATGCAAAGAAATTAAAGTTTGAAACAAAAATAAGCAGAGAAAAAGGCCAATGAAAAGTGCTTATCACAAAAACTGCTTGGTTTTTGGAATTTTTGAAAAGACAAAGGACACAATGCAAGCTTAAAAATAAGCTAACAAATAAGCTTTAAAATGAAAAACAAGTTGAAACAGATGGAGTTTGACTCCTAATGAGCTTATACTACAAAATTTAGATCCTAAAAACTCTTTTCACTTGGCTAATTCTTAGATTGAAAATTGGACTTAAATATAGTTAAGAAAAACTTTGACAGATAGACTTGAACTCCAAATGGCCAATGCACACTTAACTCACTCTTACACTACTGGATAAAGGAACCAAAAACAAGTATCAAAGAGACAACAAAAGGGACTTAATCAACTTATAACCAAATAAGCTGATATAACACTCTCAAATTCCACAGATTCAAACTTTGATTACTAACACCCTTTAAAATGAGTTTTAAGCTTTAACAACCTTTTAAAATAGATTAATACTTCTTAATTTTGTTAGTTAAACAAGGCTTAATGACCCAACCCATTAAAAACATCATTTTGACCCATTTTAAGCTTATGCCAAACACCCCTTTAATCACTGGATTTTGAATTTTAAACAAAGATAAGCTGATATGGGCTGAATTATGAGATAACAGATAAAAGTTAAGATTAGAGAAGGCCAATTAAGCACTTATAAACACAAAATAAGCACAGAAAAGCAAGAATGATAATCAAACAGTACAAAGCTTATAAAGGCATAATTAAGTAAAAGCAATGGAACAAGTGAACAAGAACAATGCAGTAACTTCAAATAACAAAGGAAAATATAAATAAGGTATATTAAGCAGAAAATAAGAGCAATAAGCAGAATTTAAGTAATGCTACAGTAAATCAAAGAAAATGAATTTTAGGAATTTACAAGTTCCTTTAGCCCTTTTCTCTGAATTTCAGCAACCAATAACAACCCTAATGCTTCCCATGAAGCTCTACAACCCCAATAAGCCATCCAAATTTTGCTTATTCATCCAATAAGCTTAAAATCAGCAACTCCCTTTTTCTTTGATTCTTTCTGAGTGAAATTTGTTTGAGTGAGCTAACACTTATAAGCTATCAAACAGCTTATAAGTGTGAGCTTATAGCTAAAAAAATAGACTTTAATAATTTTTTAAACAAACTTGCAAATCAAATTTGTAAAACTGAATAATAAGACTTTAAACTTAAAGAACACTGATAATTCAAACTTTCATTAATAATTAGGGTTTGACTCAATGCTAAAAGAAATACATTATGATAAATATAAATTTAGCTACAACAAAAAGAAAACTAAAACTAACTAAAAAAAAACTCTCCTCTGGTTTGTTGCTTCTTGGCTTTTATAGTCCATGTGGTCTTGTCATCATCTCCCTAGAACCTTCACGCACCTTAAACTTGAGCCCTTGGATTGACTTGGTCCCTAATCCGATTGATCTCAACCTTCTATCCTTTGTCTTCTTCCTTGTCCAATTAGAGTGCCTAGAATTGCCAAGGTGTATGCCAGCTGTATGTGGTGGTCCTGCGTTTAGTGGCGGGAAAAGGCGTGAGAGGATAAAATGGAACTTAGTACCATCGTGGTTGGGGTAAAGATGTACAGGGTTTGGCGGGTAAGGTTTTAACTGAAAAGAGGGACAGGGTAAATCTTTGGGGATTAGGCAACTATGGTCCTTGAAAGTGTATAAGTATCTTGCAACCATCGTCCTTGTAACTTGCATCGTTGGTCCTTGAGGTGTAATATAATTTTGAGGACTTGGCAGTTATGGCCCCTCATGTTGAGTTGGGTGTTGCATCGTTAGTCCTTAAAGGACTAACGCAGTTAAGGGTAAATGGTAATATGGGTTAACGACTGTTAGGGGTGTTATGGTTTGGGCCAGTTATATGAATTGGGCCGAGGTTTGAAATAGGAAAGGGAAATGGGCTATTTAAGGTTTAAAAGGGTTATTATAAACGGGTAGTGGGCTGACCCGGGCCCACTAGGTGGGTACGAGTGGGCCCACTTTTGGCAGTTTAGGTTTTCGGGTTCGGTTTTCGATGCTCTTTCCAAATCCACTTCCCGGGGTTGACTTTGACTTGATTTGACTTTGACTTTTTGTTGACTTTTGGCTTTGACTTGACTTTTCTTTCACGCTCTTTCCGTTCTCGTGCTCGGTTTTGTCGATTTGGCTTCTATTTTTGTCCTTTTCTTGGATATCCATTACCTGTACAAAACAAATGCAAAACATACAAATGCAATGTATTTTTGGTATGTTTTTAGTCATTTAAGTCATGTTTTAGTGGAAAACGGTATGTGTAATTAAGCACATACTAAAATCCCCCATACTAAACTATTGCGTGTCCTCACGTAATGCTATAAGTAATCACTTAAGAAAACTAAGAATCTTAATCCCCCTTGACTAATAACCTCGAAAAGTAGCAAAGTGTTCGTCAAGGGAAATTAAAGAATCAATAGCTTTGAAAAGCCCCGTTTTTACCATTTTTAAATGTATACACTTATTCCTACACATATTTTTCTTCTTTTTCTCATTTTTTTATACTTTTCATATTAAGCAACTAACTAGAATGTTTGACTTTCGTTTTTTTCATAACCGTTAGGGATCATAGAACAAGATGCATTTCGATCCGAGAATGCCCCAAAAAGGATAAATTCATCGTCCCCGACTTTTCACTTGCTCCAAACCAAGCTTAAAACGAAATCACAGTTAAATATCAGTTAAGATGCTAACACTACTCATATTTGCAACTTGTGAACTTTTCACTCCCGACAATTATTATATATTAGGTGACTGTGCCATTTTAAATTTCAACCATGGATCAACGTTTTACAAAATTCTATGTTTCACGTTCCACCCGAGAATAATGAGTTTGAAAGCGAGATCATCCCATGTAGCGACTTTCGTCTCGGCACATCCCAACTTTGCGGCTAAGTGACCAGGCTTTTAACACCCCACAAAGACTAGTATCGGGACTCACAGACCTTTGGTTTCAAAAACTCTTAGGTTTACCGTTTACACATAGCTTATTTAGAAAAACTTAAAATGAAATAGTCAATGTTCAAAAGCATATTTAAATTTGACAAAAAGAGATCTATTTATTAATTCACACATAATATTAAACATAACATGATACAATTGTAACCCTTGACCTGTTAGAAGGCTGCAACATCGGTTGTGAGCCGGCAAGATGCAGCAAACTTTTATCAGCCCACAATTTATATTTATTATTCATTATATTTTTTTATCATTTTTCATCATTTTTTTACTTTATATAGAGAAGACTTCTTTTTGAAAAATTCAAGTATAAGTTTGAACTAAGACTAAAA
>BQNB010098605.1:0-24008 GCA_026074375.1 Tanacetum coccineum
TTCTTTCATTAGACAGCGGTTTACTTAATATTTTTTATAGCGGTTTGTAACAGATTGTTTCAACAAGTTTCGGTTTTTCGGGTTTCGACTTTGTTGTTCGCGGGTCTTATAACGTATACCATTTGAATTACGATTGTGAGACGATCATCGCGACGTGCTCAGTTTTCGTTGAATCACACCGAATCAAAACCGAGATCACTAAACTCCACGCTACTGTTTTAACGAGGAAGAAGATATATATCATATGTGCATGATTTCTTTTCAAATTTAATAATATAGTTTAAATTTTCAAAATTTCACTTTTCACTCATAGATTTTCATTCAGTTCAACTTTTAGCCCTTAGTTAAATAGATACATTTACTATTAACCCCTAGTTTTTAATCTCTTTCACTTTTAATCTTTCATTTTCTAAATTTTTCCATATTACACCTTTAGTTTTAAAACTTTTAATTTTAATTTTCTTTCATTTTTAAAAATTTTTACTTTTAGCCTTTTTAATTTCCAAATGTTTTACTTAAAACCTTAGTTTTTACAGTTAGTCCGTCGTTACCAAAAGTGTTGCATCGTTTGTCCTTTTTTGACTAAAACTTTAAGATTGTTAACTTTGGCATCAAAGAACACTTAAAGACTTCATAATTTCATTCTTTGTCCTTCGTTAACTCATCAAACAAATAAAGTACTCTCACAACAACACCGATTCATCGACAACAAACCACAACAACATCACTTTACCTACTTAAGATCCTACAAATCTTTTTCACTTCACTATTCACAGTAAAATGGAAATGAAAGATACTTTATCTTCATGTTCGGATTCGGAAGAACAACAAATGCAACTAAAGCAAGACAGAGCAAAAGAAATTTGCATTGTATCCTTTTGATGACTTCATTCACACCTCAAGCTTCTTTCAAACAACGACTTAAAAGGAACTCAAACCGAGTGTGGATTTAAACGCGCATTTGCGATACTCTTTGGTCAAGATCTAGAGACTTTCACAGGCACAATGTTCCTAAATATGGATCAACTAGAAAAGTAACTTGACAACGAAGAATTTCAAGAGATTGGATCCATGGCTTCTTTTAAAGTACTCGAGATACAGTTTCAGACGTTCATCAAGTTACGGATTTATTTGGATGATGAATATGTTAAAATAACACGCAATTACTTTCTAGAATACACTCAACTCGAGATTCCAGAATTCCATGATACACTGATCCAACACATGGATTATGTTAAAAAGTCGGTTAATAAAAGAACACTGCATAAAACAGAGTATGACACCAGGGTGAATGAAAGACAAATGCAGACAATAGAGGAAAAAGTTGATTCGAGTAAAGCATTGGATGCTAGTTTGGTTGAAACAAAAAGCAGTGGGACAGAATCAGGAAAGCAAGATACAAGCAGCAAGTCAGGTAATGATATAGATGCTGATGATGCAGATATCAGACCCATATATGATGAAGAGCCAATGGATGAGGTACACTTGACTACTGATAATAATGTATTTGCTATAGGACAACAACATACTGAGCAACCTGAATTCACGGATAAAGGAGAGGTTGACCAGAATGCCGCACAATGTCATGACATATGTCCTTTGCCAACTAAATTAACTGATAACAAGAAAACTAAACTCTCAAATCAATCTCTCGATTCTGAAAATATTTGTCTCAAAAAGACCGTTGCCTAGTTTCAAAAAGATTTTTCAAAACTCGATATTAATCTTGAATTACTATTGCAAAACAATGTTTTAAAATCAGGGCAACAAAGTCAAGTTTTGAATGAGAAAAGTAATGAAGCCATGTTTAAACATGACATAGATGTAATTGAAACAATAAACATCGAATTGGAACATGAAGCGGCTACATTACTCAAGAAAAATAAGACTTTGAAAAGGCATTACAAAGAACTGTCTGATTCTATCAAGACAACGAGGGCTAAGATTATAGAACACATAACTTCTTTGATTGCTAAAAATGATGAGTTCAAAGCTCAACTTCAGGAAAAAGGATTTGCAATTGCAACATTAAAAAATGAGTTACGGAAACTATCAGGAAATAGTGTGAATACTAAGTTTGCAAAACAATCAATCTTGGGGAAACCGGTTTTACAACCACACAGAAACCAATCAGTTGTTAGACAACCGACTGCGTTTAAGTCTGAACGACCTAGAATTTCAAAGCCACGGTTTGCCTCCCAAGTTGATGTGAATAACGATTTGTCAAAACTAGCCACTACACATTATTTGCCTACGGGGAAAGAATCTGCTTATGCAAAACCTCATCACATGATTGCACCTGGCTCATCTAGGTATAGCTTAAATGACATGGTTCATAATTACTACCTAGAGGAAGCTAAGAAAAAGACACAAGAAAGCGGTAGGAATTTAAGACCTAGTGTGATGCCTTCTGCTAGATCACAAAGCACAGCTAATGGTAGCAAACCAAAACCTAGGATCAATAACCAAAAGTCTAGGAATTGTCCTTCATCTAAGACTAGTTACGCAACGACAAAGACTGTGCCCATAGCAGAACACTCTAGGAATTCTAGAAATTTTTCTAACTCCAAAAATTTTGTTTGCTCGACATGTCAGAAATGTGTCTTTAATGCAAATCATGATTCTTGTGTAAGAAAATTCCTGAATAAAGTCAACTCGCGTGCTAAGGTTCCATCCCATAAGACAATAAACAAAAACAAACCCGTAAAGTAAATAAGTGTTGCAAAGAAACCAGAAAGACAGATCCCAACAGGACATAGGTTTTCAATCAAAAAAACTTCCACTGTGCATGAGAAAACAACAAGTCCTAGATCTTGTCTTAGGTGGAAACCGACGGGTAAAATTTTCAACATTTTTAGTCTTAGATGGGTTCCTACTGGAAAGATATTTATCTCTAGCACAACCAAGGTTGACAGTGAACCCACAAATGGTTCAAATGCAGATATCACTAACCAATATGAATGCGAACAATGTCTTGATGTCAGTGCATGTACTTTTAACTTAAGTGCAGGTATATCTTTCAATCATAAAAAGGAAGGACTTAGAGTTTGGTTGCTGAAAAACTGATATCTCATAAACCAGGGCTTCAATGAATTATGATCTGATGAACAAGCAACGACTTCTGTTCATAACAGTTCAGAACTTGCAATTCAAGACCACATCAATGAATAGTCAAGTTCAAAGCTGGTTCTAAAAGTTGTTCCTCCAGCAGACAAGACAGCTACATCACAACAAGAGTTAGAATTACTATTCCACCATCACATAACAATGTTGAGGACAACATGTAAATATTTTTATAAAACCTATAAAAACAAATACAAAAATATAAAATTTCAAAAAGAAAATACAAAATAAAAAAATAAAAAAATTTCCAAAAAGAATCTTCTCGACATGTCTCTTGGAATCGATAACATTTACGTACCTAGAAATGTTGATTAATATTGACACGGGAGTGTAAATGAAGTTCGAGCAAGATTTTCAAATGCTTTTAAAACATGTCATTTCTATTTTTCTTTATGACTTGTAATCTCTCTCAGATTGCAACTCGGACCCGAATGACAAAAAATAGTGTACGTTTCAGTGCACTTATCCTTAGCGTCAGAAGAAAAGTCTTCTAACATGATGTTTTTCAAAAAGTTAAACATAATTTTTCAATAATTTCTCACTGACGATTCATAATCTTTCAAAATTGTGTGTTCAACACTCCATCCCTCATAAAGTTTTCCAAGACAATTCTTCTATAATTGGTGTTATTTTCAAAATGAGTCAATATTTGAGGGGGATTTTTTGAAAAATAAAGTTTTAATGATTTTGGATACAACATAACATGACAATTTTATGTATTCAAAACATTGTCAAAAATCTCTTAATAACAAATCTGTAATAATGATGACTACTCAATAGATCGTATGTTATAAGATGATTAAGTGTTTGATCACAATTTTTCAAGAATTCTTCAATGACAATTCATAATCGCTCAACAATGCTAACCCTCAATTTTATATTTATTTTACAACTTGGTATCATTTTTTTGGTGTCAAACATATGTAAAATTAAGGGGGAGTAAGTTAATGTTCCATATAATTCATGCTGAAATAGTTTTCTCCACAGAATTTTCATGACAAATTTCAATCACATGGTATTTCAAAAACTAAGTGTATTAGTATTTAAAATAATGGGAGAAATGTAATTAAAATGTGATCTTGAAAATAATAAGTGATCTAAACGACTCAAAGTATTTTACTCTATGGAGAAAGGTTTTATGGTTCGGTCTTATACCCAACAACATCTTAATTTCATGATGATTCTAAAGTCATAAGGTGGTTAGGTTAGGTATTAGTCCAATGATCCAATCAGAACCGGAGGGATCTACCCAAGGAACTCATCTAGTTAGAAATAGCAGTCTTAGTATGATTGGAGATGAATAGTATAATGGGAATAAGCGACCTAAGATTGAGCTAACACCGGAACAATCACAACAAGGTGTTAGTAATGACGTCTTGGTAAGCATTGAAGGGGTTGAAGAATTAAAAAGAAATGTATGGATAAAGGGTCTAAAGAAAGAAGCCCTCCCTACACCTTAGGCAGAAACCGAGTCAATACATAATCTATCGGATTTTACAAAGATGAATTCTGATACTAAAGACGACATCATGGACCCAATGACAAATGCACAACCCTTCCTAGCTATTTGAGTTTCTCTCAACAGAAACTTGTCTCATTTGTCACGGAGATACACACGACTTCTATTGACTTTCTCACTCCGAGTTAGTTAATATTGAATAGGTGGCAGTCTGCTCCAGCCTCCGACTACTAAAACTAAAATGCACTAATCGAGTCTAGAGCCAAGAGATCAATAAAATAAATCTCATTAGGACACATTCCATTACTAACACTTGTTGAACACCAATAAGTTCACAAGCTGTTAACAAGAGTCCTACGCATTATCCTTGTGATTATGCCAGAACATCCGAGTGATACTTATGTATTCACAATGAAGATGGAAATCCTGCTTGAGCCAGCATCAAACAAGCTCTTGGTAGGTGACTTGCGAGATTCTATATGAATCAAACTTGTGTTAACTGGAAAGAAACGATGGTGCGATTCAATGTGAATTAAACTTGTTCCAGTAAATGAATTGACGACTTAATCAGAAAGATAGTAACTATCTGATTCACTCATATCGTGTTGTCTGCTTTGAGACGTTCTGGTATTGAGAACTAGCAAGTACGGTGAATCTAATGCATCTGCGTTAGAGGATCTAACACTTTGAGCTGGAAACCCTGTCAAGGAGATTCTTTGAATCTACCTGATCACAGGTACAATATTTATACTGTAAAACGGTCCTACAGAACCGGAGGTTAATCTAACCAAATTCGGACGAATGACAAAGCTATATTCGTCCACCCGCTTTATTACTAACTGTTTTATTTCAGGATTCATATAAAGATGGAGATGGTGATGCCTCATTCCAGCTAGAGTCGGATTCACTACCACATGCTCATGCTCAAACTACAAAGACATACTATAAGCATCAAGATTCAAGAATCATGAAAGCTCAAGAATTAAAGATAAAGACTTCCGTACAAACTCTGATATACAAGATCTTCCTTCAAGATATCAAGTCTATCAAGGGATATTGTTATCAAGCTTTCAAGATGATGCAAAGTATGAGCATGTTGGTTAAGACACAAGATCGCAAGGCGGCAAAGACAATCAAGACGGAAGGATAAAGATTTAAAGATCTCGTACATTAAGACGAAGTCTAAAGACAATGTCAAAGGCTCAAGATCAAAGATCGCAAAGCATGAAGGAACAAGCCTACAACGTAGACAGAGACAAAGATCACAAGAGCTTAACGACAAAAGCAATCTCATTGATCTCACGAAGGAGTGTCACAATGAACTCACTTCGGGGGAGATTGTTAGCCTCAAAATATTGAGTCGAACAAGGAAGTTCATTCATTAATTATATTA
Organism: Tanacetum coccineum; assembly: GCA_026074375.1. Taxonomy (NCBI): domain Eukaryota; kingdom Viridiplantae; phylum Streptophyta; class Magnoliopsida; order Asterales; family Asteraceae; genus Tanacetum; species Tanacetum coccineum. The sequence continues at coordinate 5,976 of BQNB010098605.1, forward strand.
GGTCTCGGTCATTAATTAATTATACATTGTAATAGGCTAGATGGATAAACGGGCTCTTTATGTAATCTAATCGGTCACGTGTATCGGGCGAAAGCCCAAGTAATCCCGAGCCTGGCCCGTAGAAATATCAAGGCATGAAAGCCTCTTGGTTTTAACTATAAATACCCCTCTCTAAGGATGGAGAGGGTGTTGGTCTCATTTGTAACTTTGCAAGTAAATCAACCACTTCTTATTTTTATCCTTACTTTCTCTCTCTAGTTTCTCTCTCTAAAATTCTTCCATATTTCCCTACTCATTTTCTTGTATTCAACATGAAGTGAAAGTGTGTTATGAGGTTACCGACACGTGCCTTTTAGTTAATCTTCACCAAGTACTTCGTAATTACTTCAATTCTCAAATACAAATGATTAAGTAACAATTCTTTGCAATAATTATACAAAATGGGTTAATTACATAGGATAAATGATGCTATAAAATAGACGTTATTTGATGTCATCAAATATCCCCCCACTTGAATCCTACTTGTCCTCAAGTTAGCCTGATAGAATTTATGACAATGTATCCTAAGGAGTTTTTCCCGTTTAGCATAACAAATCGACTATACATGTATACAACCAAACACCTCACGAAATAGGAAGATGAAAACACTTAAATCACTCAACTAATCTATGTGGTAACATGTAACTAATTTGCTCAATTGCTCGGCCGTGGCGAGTATTCTATCATAGGCTTGGCAAGGATACATATCTCCACCACTAGAACTAAGGAGACAACAAGTTTTATGAAAGGAAAATAGGTTTTTATTATAAGGCTTAGGGTTGATCATTCTATAATCTTTCACCAAAAGTACTACACCAACAAGGCAGCTAAATCACACATACATGGCCTTAACGACTGAATAGACATGTGTGTTCGATCACATTCCCCCCCCCTCCCCCCCCCCCCACCCCTCATTGAGGTTTAACCAAGGGTTAAGATGAAGAATGATATAGGGTAGGGATCTTCTAACTTTAACCAATAGTAATAAACCAACAATGCAGCTGAGACATGCATACATGGCCGTAATGACAAAACAGAACATGGTTGCTCATAGACACATCCTCATTTACGTAAAACTCATGGTTAATGATTAGGAAAGGGAAATAAATTGTTGTTAAACAAAAATTACAAAACAAATAGACTAGGTCCAAGATATAAGTTTTCTGACACTTTTTCCCGACCGTTACCATGATAAAGACACAACTATTTACAAACGTCTTAATCATAGATCAAAAACAACAACCTAAGTTGGCGTTCCGTAAACAGGTCACTTCTCAATCATCCTACTTTACATACTTTACAAAGCATGTGGTGAATCTACCCAATTTATATACATTACTTTACATCATTGACTTATAAGACGTATCAACGAATAATCGATCCTTCGTATAATTCCTTTGGTCTAAGCTCTTGCGAAATGATTATCTTCAAACTTTCCTTCTCTTTTTTATTACGATTTTTCCAATTTTTTTTTATTTTTTCGAACACTATACTATACTACGAAACTCGGTGTAATTTCACCATCTTCACAATCATAATAACTCTGAATAATTCCTTTGATAATTCTTCATTCTTCGGACGTACCATATTGTGTTGTAGTAAAAATAATCATTTGACTACTTTATACATTCCCATTTGCAATGTGCAAATTTCTTCCTAACCGTACCAAAGATAGAAAATTGACACAAGACTCGGGAAATACATACTTTGCACTTTAAGCAACTAGCAACTGATAAATAGACTTAATCTAACAAGGTAGGCTAAGGTGTAACAAAATAAACAGTTGGTGTAATTCCTAAAAGAATGGTTCTACGGATTGTTCTAGGTGTATCTTAATCTTTATAGTAAGAGTAAACAAAGGGCTTATACGAGGGTTAACTAACCAGTGTAGTTAGTTAAATAACAACATGTGTAGGCTTTTTGGGTGTAATCCTAAAAATTTACTAATTTAAACAAGTTACTCTATCTAAATCCATAGTACTCATCACTGTGGTCTCGAATAGATATACCAAGCCAAGTTCTAAAGTCTACAACATCACCAGCACACTTATATTTTGTGGAATTTGGGTAAACATTTAGAAACGAATAAGGTTAAATCCTCACAATATCTAATAAGGGTTATTGTGTGCGGGTTATGTATTAAGTAATTTCACAAAAGTATTCTTGAATTTTTTTTTAAATTTGAGCATAATTTAAGTATTTTATGTAAAGAATAGGACAAGTATGCATTCTAATTCTCATCCCCCCACTTGAATTATACAACGTCTTCGTTGTATAGATAAAACATTAAAAACAAGAATTAAAAGAATTAGAATGAGAAACTCTCCCTAGATTATAGCTAGTAGATTCTCCAAGTTGAGTTTATGAGCAAGGATGTGTGTTGTAGAAATAGGAAGATGAAAACACTCAAATCACTCAACCAATCAATGTGGTAACATGTAACTAATTCGCTCAATTGCTCGGTCATGACGAGTATTCTATCATAGGCTTGGCAAGGATACACATCTCCACCACTAGAGCTAAGGAGTAACAAGTTTATAAAGGTAAAATGGGTTTTTGTTATAAGGCTTAGGGTTGATTACTCTAACTAATCTTTATCGATACCAATATTCCAGGAGGGAGACAAAGACCACACATACACACCCATAACGATGGGATAGACACATGTGACTGCTCACTCCCACCTCGAATAAGCTAAAGAGTAGGACTAGTAGAGTAATATAGGGTATGGATCTTCTAACTTTCACCAATAGTAATAAACCAACAAGGCAGCTAAGACATGCATACATGGCCATAACGACGGAATAGACATGCATGCTCGATCACATCCTCATTCGCGTAAAACCCACGGTTAATAATTAGGAACGGGAATTAAATTGTTGTTAAATAAAAATTACAAAACAAATAGACTAAGTCCAAGATATAAGTTACTAGACACTCTTTCCCGCCCGTTACCATGATAAAGACATAACTATATATGAACGTCTTGATCATTGATAAAAAACAACTTAAGTTGGTGTTCCCGTAACGGTCAACTTCCCAATCATCCCATACTTTACAAACTTTTACAAGACAAGTGGCGATATCTACCACTTTATACAATACTCTACATCGTTGATTTTTAAGACGTATCAACGAATAATCGATGCTTCATATGATTCCTTTGGTCTAAGCTCTTGCGATTATCTCCAAACTTTCCTTCTCTTTTCTGTTGCGATTTTTCTCATTTTTTTAATTTTTTTTGCTACACTATACTACGAAACTTGGTGTAATTTCACCATCTTCACGATCAAAATAACTTTGGATAATTCTTTCGGTAATTCTTCATTCTTCGGACGTACTAATAATTGTGTTGGTAGTACAAATACATGAGTTTTGACTACTTTATACATTCCTATTTGCAATGTGTAAATTTCTTCCCAACCATACCAAAGATAGAAAAAATGACACAAGACTCGGGAAATACATACTTTACACTTTAAGCAACTAGCAACTGATAAATGAGCATAATCTACCAGGGTAGGCTAAGGTGTAAGGTGTAACGAAACAGATAGTTGGTGTAATTCCTAAAGGATTGACTCTACGGGTTGTTCTAGTGGTATCTTACTCTTAAGATGAGAGTAAACAAAGGGTTTATACGGGGGTTAACTAACCAATGTAGTTAGTTAATAAAACAACATGAATAGGCTTTTTGGGTGTAATCCTAAGAATTTACTAATTTAAACAAGTTACTCCATCTAAATCCATAGTACTCATTATTGTGGTCTTGAATAGATATACCAAGCCAAGTTTTAAAGTCTATAACATCACCGGCACACTCATATTTTGTGGAATTTGGGTAAACATTGGGAAACAGACAAGGTTAAATCCTTACAGTATCTAACAAGGGTTATTGTGTGCAGGTTATGTATCAAGTAATTTCATAAAAGTATGCTTGAAATCTTTTTAAATTTGAGCACAATTTAAGCATTTTAGTGTGAAGAATTAGGAAAAGTATTATTCTAATTCCCATCCCCCACTTAAATTATACAACGTCCTAGTTGTATAGATAAAACATTAAATACGGAAATTAAAAAGAATTAGAATGAGAAACTCCCCTGATATTTTGCCCGGTAGATTCTCCATGTTGAGTATATGAGCAAGATTTCATGTTGAACAGCCGTTTTGAAGTTTTAAGACTCCAACACTTCCAGATTTCCAGATCGTAGATTCTCCACCAACATTGTCGATTTCTTTTCGTATCGAGGTCTTGTGAAAATTATAGGAAAAACATGCAAAATCCTATCTCGAGTATCCACGGTTAATTTAAACCAAACTAAATACTAAATACGGGTCAGTCTGTTGAATACACCGTATCATGTGCATGAATACGCCGTATTGACAGAACTGATAATAATGTTTTAAAAGTGCATAAAAATAAAGTACTGATAACGTCCAAACATTCAATACGCCGTATGGTATAGAGCTGATACGCCGTATTGATGTCTAGGAAGACAGACTCGATAAAAATATATAACAATCCGGGTTGTCTCCCGGGAAGAACTTTTGTTTACAGCGAAGCCTTTAAGTTAGACTTTTTCCAGCTTCCTTTCTTCTACTTGTTTCTGGTTACCATTCATCCTTCGTCCATCATGCAAAAGATTTCTTGGTATGCTCGACATACATCTTTGCTTATACTTGTCAAATCATCGTATTCGTCTTCTTTAACAACAACATACTCTTCGTCATCTCCGAACGAATACTTGATCATCTCGAATCTTCTTATATTACAAACTGGCAATTCATGATCATCAAACAATTCACATCTTTCCTTATCTTCATGTCCATTTTCATATTCTCTTTCTTCTTGATCGTGGTAGGAAATCTCATAGCCGTCCCATCTTCTCTAACCATTATTACTTGATTCATCATCTTCATCGATTAATCCTTCCATGATCGCCTTATTTCTTAAAGCTTCATCTTTCAGCTCGCTATCCTTCAAAGCATCGTACCATTCTAAATCTTGGTAACAGAGCGTGTTTCCTACTATGTAAGTTCCTAGTAAGTTTCCTCTATTACAATATCCATCTTCTTTCCTGCTACAGGTAGGCCACTCAGAATACCCACTTTTATAATTACATGGTTTACAATAATGCACAACTGGAGTTGGTTCAGTCTATACTCTAGTGTCAATCCATGGTTTTTCGTGTACCCATGGCACATTCTCGTTCCATTCATAAATCCAATCATCCTTGTATTCGTCATAAGTCTTGAATCCCTCAATGTCTTTAGTAAGGAGATCAGGATCTATCTTTAGTAGGTAATTGAACTCTTTGAATTTTTCGCACAACGGTGTTTCATAATCGAACAAGTTTGTTTCAATCCTAAAAATTTCACTGATTTCTTGTTCATCATCGTGATTAGTTTCCTTAAGATCGGAAGTTTCTTCATTTGTTTGCTCAATTCCGTTACTTCCCAACTTCCAGTAGTACCACAAAGCTCTTTTAGTGAATATATCTATAGTTTTGAGTATACAAACTTTAAGGACAACCAGTTTTCGAACTAGGGATTAGTAGGGTCCCACTTAATTATTGGGGTGTTAACTTTTCCAGTGCGAGAAGGTGGGTAATATTTTCCAAAAAATTTAGCAGTCAAATCGACCCAACTAGTAATTGATCCTTTAATTCCATTAAACCATCTCCATGCATCTCCAGCCAATGAGATTGGAAAAACAACAACTCCGAGTTTATCTTGATTAACATTGGGTAAATCGATTGGGTCAACAATTTTAAGAAAGTATTTGATATGCTCGACCGCATCTTTCCCATTAGTTCCACTAAAAGAATTCATGTGTAGATCATCAAGGAATTTTCCTTTCGGCTCATAAGCATTCTTTCCATTCACCATAATGCTTGTAATTCCTGAATAGTAATCTGCTTGGTCATTAGCTCCGAATTCTATCATAGTTGATTTCATTTCCTTGTCCGCCATCTCTTTCTTCAATCAACTGGCTCTGATAAGTATGATCTGCCACAACGGAAAAAATATCAACAAGATTTGCTCTGAGGAATGATGGGAAAATTAAGCACGGAAATCAAACACGAAAATTAAGCTTTTGTTTTAGATGATCGGTATGCCGTATTCAATGGGACTGAATACGCCGTATTAATCCTTTTGAATGAATATGCTATATTGTATAGAAAGATGGATAGCCGTATCCAATGAAAGTGGATACGCCGTATCGGGTTATCGACCATAACAGTGTATTATCAAAAACAATTAAACCCGCAAACAATTAAACACACAAATATAAAAGCAAATATACAGAATATACAAAATTATACACTAATCTAAATTACACTAATCATAAGGGTTAGATCTAATCTGATGCTAAAACCAAAATATCAAATAAAAATCAAGATTAATTCTCACTCCCCAGCAGCGGCGCCAAAAACTTGATGGGGTTGTCGTATAGGTGTAATTTATGCTTTCAAGTTTTAAATTTATATTTTGTCGACTTTACCTATAACAACACTTTTCATGGGCAGTGTACCCGATTGATAGGAGTTTCATGGTAAGTAGGGTGTCGATCACTAAGAGCGAAGTTAAATCTTTCAATTTATTAATACTTTGGTTTTTCTAATCTATGCTAAACCTATGCTAAACCTATGTTAATCCTAAATCTAATGGATAAGGGGGGGGGGGGGGGTTTCAGCCTGAGAGACTGGCACGGGTTTTGTGGTGACTAAAACCAATACAAGACACTTTAACCCACGCAAGAAAATTACTGTCTATGCCAAATATAAAAAAAACTGTATTAACCATTATTAATCCAATCAGAGCGTTGGTTTGTTTATTAGTGCAATGATTACTTATCTCAAGGCGGCATATCGGACATCATCCTAAGACCTAGAGACGTTGAATCCTGTCACAATTAACGTATCCGCATAAAGCATCCTTTTAGTTTAGTTATAATCTATCTAAGGATTATAGCAATGGTGATCTTGATAAACCCTAGCCCATCGGAACTTTACCCACTTACTTCTTGACGGTATTTTATATATTGGTAGTCCACTATTCAAATCTTTATCAATTAATCAAGAACGTACTTATTGAAATATTACGGGTTACCTACCGGTCCAACTAAGCTCTTAATTTAAAGACAAAGACAGAACGTTATTTGTAATCCTATTGGTCCAGTAATACAAAATACAATATGGAGACCTATCCCAGTATCTAGCTCACTTTTTAGGCTTAACTAGACCCAGTTGAATGATAGATCGCATATTCAAACAGGTAGACAAGTATCATGTGATAAACATAGTTAAACTTTTAACGATAAATTAAGAAAATTGATTTTAAAACAAACCAAACATTAAATCTTCATTAAGATGGCTAATACCCAAGGGTGGGTATTAGCCCATAACCATTGTAATTATACAAGCGTGATCAAATAACCAAGGTAAACTAAATGTTTTACCGAACGATACCAAAAATTAAATGATTACAAGAGTATAGGAATTACACGGTGTCTTCTATGGAATCATGATCGATGCTTGACCTTTGGTTGCTCTTCTTTTCTTCAGAAAACCGTCTTTTATGAGTATGGTATGAAGAATATAATTTTGCACACCGAAAACTCGTTTTTGAGTTTTCTATTTATAAGGTCTGGAGTCGGTTTCGATACGGCGTACCCAAAGTGTTGGATACGGCGTATTTGGGGTTTCTTGGAGTAGGGACCACGTTTGATATCTTTCAGAATATTTTATTCCCATATAGCTTGAATACGGCGTATTGGTCTTCCTGGATACGGCGCATTAATCTTCATTCCTTCACGGTCTTTGGTGAGTGCAGGCATAAATACGCAGTATCATCCTTGATGGATACGGCGTATTAGATGTCAGAACAGTAATCTTCAATATATCTTTGTTTAAGCTCTAGAATGCGTGCCTTTTAGTCAATCTTCACCAAGTACTCCATAATTACTGCAATTCTCAAATATGAACGATTAAGTAACAATTCTTTGGAATAATTATACAAAATGGGTTAATTACATGGGATAAATAATGCTATAAAATAGACGTTATTTGATGTCATCACTCATGCTCAAACTACAAAGACATACTATAAGCATCAAGATTCAAGAATCATGAAAGCTCAAGAATTAAAGACAAAGACTTCCACACAAACTCTGATATACAAGATCTTCCTTCAAGATATCAAGTCTATCAAGGGAGATTGTTAGCAAGCTTTCAAGATGATGCAAAGTATGAGCATGTTGGTCAAGACACAAGATCGCAAGGCGGCAAAGATAATCAAGACGGAAGGATAAAGATTTAAAGATCTCGTACATTAAGACGAAGTCTAAAGACAATGTCAAAGGCTCAAGATCAAAGATCACAAAGCATGAAGGAACAAGCCTACAACATAGACAGAGACAAAGATCACAAGAGCTTAACGATAAAAGCAATATCATTGATCTCACGAAGGAGTGTCGCAATAAACTCACTTCGGGGGAGATTGTTAGCCTCAAAATATTGAGTCGAACAAGGAAGTTCGTTCATTAATTATATTAGGTCTCGGTCATTAATTAATCATACGTTGTAATAGGCTAGATGGATAAACGGGCTCTTTATGCAATCTAATCGGTCACGTGTATCGGGCGAAAGCCCAAGTAATCCCGATCCCGACCCATAGAAATACCAAGGCATGAAAGCCTCTTGGTTTTAACTATAAATACCCCTCTCTAAGGATGGAGAGGGTGTTGGTCTCATTTGTATTTTTCACTTGTAATCAACCATCTCTTTATTTTCTCTCTACTCTCTCTCTCTCTAACTTATCTCTACTTTTCTTCATTTTATCTCATCTTATTTTTCTTATCATTGATTCATACAAGTTATGGAAGTGAAGTGATTTTGGGATAATGACACATTACATTAGAGGTCCGTAGGTTATCTGAATTCTAAACACAATAACTTCTATATGTAGCATTTCGTAAGGTTGATGGCGTGCCAAGTCCGAGGCACTTCCTTTCCACCCATTGTTTGCAACTTATAGGAACCATTCTGATATGCTTTCGTCACCCTATAGGGTCCTTCACACTTTGGACCTAGCTTGACTTGGTCCTACACTCTGCTGACTTCTTTCCTTTGGAACACATACTCGTCCGGCTTGAATGACATCAACAAAGGAAAAACCATGTTTTTCGAATTTTTGAAAATTTATTTTTGTTAACTTTTCATAATTTTTAATTTTCTAGATTTTTACAGAAAGCCACGATTACATTAGCACAAATATTCTATCTTTATTGTTTTATTCGGATTTTAGATTATGATTATAATGGGTTGTATATTATTAACCGTCGATTTTATGCACGTATAGTTGTTTTTGTGTTTGATTTTCAGGTTATATTAGATAAGGAGAGTCTGGAAGCTCTTAGGATTTTCACTTGGACGATTCTTGGATGAAGATTTAGCCGGTTTATCTCGTTTCTTCTTTGATATTGAGAAAACCAGATGAGTACTAGTTTCTTTCGTCTTTCATTTATTTTTCCTTTCTCGTGGTGTTATAGGTACTGTTTAGACATTGGGGACAAATTTTTCAATTTAAGTGTAGGAGGGTAAAAAAGCCTTAGAAACTATCTTTTTCATTTGCAACTCCACACATCAAGTTTTGCGCCACGCTAGGGAATAGTCTAGGTTGTTCTTCCTGTAATCTATCAAGCTTAGGTTCTACTCATAATTATTCCTATCAAGTGAAAAAAATTTGATTTCCTTTTTAGGTTAGCTTTCTTTTAGAAAATTTTTTTTGGAGTATTTGTTGCAATTTTCATTAACTAATTCATCTACCGCAATGACGTAGACGTGGATCCATCATCACCACTAGAATCACCTTAACTTCCTGCTATTTAGTAGAAAAGTTTAAGAGCTCAAAAAACTCCATGAATCCTTGAACCTAGTTGCCCTACCTCTTGATAGAAAACCTTCTTGATTAAAAGGAAAAGTAGGATTAGTAGAACTATTCAAGGGATATGAGATCGGAGATGTTAGGGAAGAAAAAGTAGAAGACTTATAAGAAGAGGAAATTGAAGAAGAGGAAGAAGAAGTGGAAGTAGAGGAATTAGGTGTCGAGTACTTATTGCACGACCCTAGCCTAACCTTCTATAAAGAATCTCCACTCATTAGAAGAGGTAATCCATCATGCATAAGTATACCATGCAACATAGGGCACATGCAAGTGTGGAAAGCTTACATAGACTCAACTCCCCCATAAATATTGTGTCTCGTATACATTATAATTTGATCATGAAAAAGCAACTAGAACCTAGAATAGACCCCGAGAACCTTAGAAAGATAAGCAATTTTACGAGAAGGATTAGAGGGATGCACATCTTTGTATGAAATTTCATTTACATTACAGATTTCTTGATTGTGGAGGATATTGACTCGGCTATAGACCCTTATTTGTCACATGTTGTGTTAGGAAAGTCATTTGTTGTAGTATCCTAATATGACTTATGATCACCAGTGTTTTTTCACATGTAGTTTTAGAGAAAGCTGTTTGAGTTCAGTAATCAATGAAGACTTAGATCCATCGAATTGAGATATTAAGATTCACAGATGGAGTTATGAAGTATCTTACCAAATGTCCACATAAGTATAACAAATTTTAATTATTGCCTAACATAGAGAAAGATCATAGCAAACTGTCTTCTTTTGGAGTAAAAAGATAAAATAAAAGGAGTAGATTGAGTAATTAAAAAGATGTTGGGGTTTTTATAAAGAAAGTCTAGAATTTAGGGGCCCAAAAACAAAATCAACAATGATGGAAAGTAGTAAGTAGGACGAGTCAGGTAGTCAACGTAAGGAGTGTTACTTTCGAGTTAAGCTACAACGACTCGTTAATAAAGAAAAACATTTATTAGAGTGAACCTAAACGTTTTAAATTTTATACATGTTAGGAGTGTCGTGTGTTTTAATCCGATGCAATCCAAACTATAACAAGGCAAAATCAGGTCTAAAACAAAAAGACCACGCCAATTCAAAACCAAAACCGATTGCAAAATCAAAGCGGATAAACACAAATATGGAGATGAACGAGAGTAGATTCAGGCAAGCAGACAAATGCAGATAGATTCATGCAGACATTCTCGAAGAGAGGGTAGAACAAAGTACAAAAACAGAGCAAATATACCTTATGTGATTCATTGCAAACATATCCGAACACATGAGACAAAGAGTATATTCAAGGCAAACAGGGCAAATGCAGTATTCACACAAACAGATACGAACAAAGGACGAACGAAGAGCATATTCAGGCAAGACATACAAATGCGATTCACGTAGACAGCTCCAATTAGATTAGATAAATAGCCGATTAGAGCGGACAGCTGCAAATTTAAGCAGAGGCAGCCTTAAGCATGTTTCAAACAGACAGATTGTTGTCCCAATCCTTGATCGAGATTCTTTAAACCTTGTAAAGAGTATGTTACCTTGATTAAATCCAAAATAACAATGGTAAAGACTTTGTTTGTATATCAAAGTGTATGCGGAATCTACACTTCAATACTCTAGAAGTATAATCAATGAAACAGTAGGCAAACAAGTTAAAAGATAACAAGTATGCTTAATTCATTTATATATGAATAACAAAGTAGGAAACAAGTTAACAAACCTTATAGCACATTCTATAGAAAGTTAAATATTGGGATCGATCAAAGTTGGTACTTTTGTTCCCTATAAAATATGCAATTAGTAGTTAGTACTATATAAAGGGCACTAAGAGAGTGGTATATTTGACTCATACCATAATTAGTTAGTACTCTGAAATGTAGAATGAAATTACTTGTAGCTTATTTCTTTTGATGAGTCATATTAATGTATGCAATCAGTGGCTACTGGTTATCTTTTAACTTGTGCAAGCAGTACCATATAAAGAGTATTAAGATAAAAATATAAAGACTAAGATTTATATTAAAGGAAAAATATAAAGAGTTCAATAACTTACTTGGCTTTCTTCGACTTAACGCCATGAATGTTCCTCATCTAATTTTCTCCACAAAGCAAGGCTTGCACAGTGTCAACTCCTAGTTTAGCTCGATATTGGTCAATTACTCCCTGCACTAAATGTGGCTTCAGATGCTACTGTAGTAATCAGTATTGCTAAAATATCATGAGCTAACTTGGACAATATACGATACTTCGACTCATGGTTCTTCCACCAATCCAATATGTTAATTTTTTTGTTGTCTTCTGGTGCACACATATAACACCCATCTTCAAAGTATACATCAAGATCACTCTTTTACGTTGGAGATGCTTCATTTTGCATAACAAAATTTTGACGTTCTTAGAATCCACGTCCTGTAGAAAATTTTGATTGTTTTTTTGAAGATTCCAACATAAAAGAACCATTTTACTCGCTTGATTCAGTTGTAGATTCATTATAAATTGTCACATACTCTAAGTGTAAGCTTTTTAAAGTCTGTTCCACCATTTTTATTAGTTCCTTTGCATCTACTGAGTTGTATATTTTTGGAAAAATAAACTCAAGCGACCACATCTTCACCCGTGGATCTAAAACTACAGCAATGGCCATTAGTAGATGGACCTCTGCCCAATACTTATCTAACTTTTCTTTCATTTTCTCCACCATTTTTCAAATGAATTTTCTATCAATAATTCTTTCTTGCCATCTTAAATGTTTTTCCTGTAAATTCACAAAAGAAACAAAGTTCGATGTTGGTTAGTCTACTCGGATTATAATATGTGTTTGTTATGACATTGTTGAACACTCTATGTTCTTAAATCATGGATCTACCTCACACAATTCATACTTTAAAGGACTTGAGTCTAAAGCTTTGGGTCTATTTCTTCTTATTTATGGATAATAGAGTCTCTGAACTTATAAGCACCAACAAGCATCTCATATGTTGAATTCCAATGGGTCTTGCAATCTAAAATTAGTTTATTGTTAGGTAAGTTTCTCATTGTGTGCTAGTGTAATTAAATGTCTTCATTAGTGCTTTACTTGCATTGATGAAAGATTACTTTCTATCTCGTTTGTGTTCAATCCGACTTGATAGTTTCCAATCATCTTTGGGATATAAGATTTAGTATATAGCATAACATCGTACTTGAAATAATCTTCCATCATTTTATAGATTCCTGTCTACACGAGCTCAAAAAATTCTTTTAGTTTTTTAATGGCCTTTATTCATTAGCAGTCGCGTTATCCATTGGATGCTTATTATATTTTGTTCGTCAATGTCCCACTCCTGTAAGGAATTTGTACTAAGCATCTGAAATGTTCAATTCCACGATGTGGGAGGAGGGTGTAACTTGCACAATAGTTAAGTACCCTTTGTTAGGAATTATATTTGTGGTTGATAAGACAAAAACAATATGATAGATGAAGGACGTCAAAGACAAAGGAGGATTCTTCAAAGTGATGATAAGATTAAGAAGATCTCCCTTACAAGAAAGGAAACAGATCATCAGGGTTGTTCATTGCTTAAAGGATTAAGACAAGTTTATTGTAATGCCTATTAATTGTTGTTAGAAAAGAATTAATGTTGATTAAAGCTATTTAATAGTTCCTATGTGTATATAGGTTTCCTTTGTATAACAGATCCTTAATATATATAGTATATAAATAGAGATACAGGTTATTAGGTTGTAGTATTCACTAGAAGTGTGTGTTGACTAAATGTGTAGTTGTAGACGTCTAGTGTGTTGGTGTATGGCCCCAAGGATTTTGATCCCTGTTAGATTGTAAACCGCTATATAGAGTTGTTCGGCTAGACATTGGGGCTTGAGGGAAACATATTGGTAATAATACTTGTTGAATATCTTTGTTCTTTATTACGCTTGGTTTTTGATAACTGATGAAATGATTGATATGTTTATTAATAGAGTAATCGGTCTAAACAACCTGAGCTTAAACGATCTAACAATCTTTAGGTTTTCACAATTGGTATTAGAGCCTCGTGGCTCTCGATCTAGGATTCAAGGTTTTTGAAGAAATCCTAAAAACACTACAATTTTCAAGAATTTGTTTGAGGTAAATAGTTTTCTAGGGTTTTGGAGTTCTAGAATTGTTATAACATGGTGTAAAATCAATCCTCTATATCCTTATATGGGTATGCAATACGATTGTATAAATCCTATTGTTACGTATTAAGGGTTTTCATTCACATCGAATTCGGTTTTCTTTTCAATAATTCATTCAATCGGTGAAACAAGGTTTTCTCTTAATAAACCACTAATTCGGTAAACCCTTAATTCGATATACATAAAGGGTTTTGTATTGTTGATGCTTGGATTATTAAAGTATCTTTATTGATTATTATGTTGTACGGGGTTCTCTTGCTGCGTGATTAAAGATGGTTCTGATTGTGTGACGAAATTAGTGACATATATTAGTTAACACTTTAAGCGTCATCTAGAGAGCATGCAGATCATAGTGTGTTTATACATGGAAGCTGCTTGTGGTTTGAACCCATGATTTAAGGGTTTAGACTATCAGTGTGTCTTGATGGTAATAAAAGTAGCAGCATAGAAGATAACTATTTCAGCAATCAGTGTATTGTTCATAATTGGAGTTTTTCTCATATATGTACAAGTGCATTTTATTATTGGGTTTAATAAAAGGGATTTTGCGGAAAAAAGCTAAAAGAATAGAAAGAGATGAACTGTGCGTGTGCTGGTGATTATTTTTGGAATCATGCAACAATACACCGACATTTATATGACACAAACACGATACTTTATCTTTTGTTATTCTTTTGGATTTCGTGGGTTTTATTGCGTGGACTTAATGATTGGTTAATAGTACTGTTTGGGTGAATGAGTGCTGCTAGACGGAAAAGCTTCTTATGACTAAGTTCGAAGAATGTTGCAACCAAAGTTAATGCGCATACAGACGTTTATTTTATAACTGCTTGGACCATTGGTAGAATAACAATGATGTTTCGTATGATTGGATATATATATATATTATATATATCTATTTATATTTATATACATAACTACTATTACTATATTATATATATATTTGTCTTTTATATTATATACTATATATTAATACTTTTTATATTAATATATATTCAGATGGATGCTTGCTACTATTAGATTTGTGAACAACAAGTATAAATAAGATAGTGATGCCCAAGGTTAAAAGTACTCGGTGGGTACATGTTACGTACTGTTGAGTAACAGATGCTATTAAAAAAAAGATGGAAACGTTCTACTGTCGTTACGAAGATTGGGATCAAGGTTAATTTGTATTGGGGATTGAACGAATTTAGTGATGATTGATTATATTCTTACTTTGCTTGGCTTAACGTCGCTGACTTATGTTGCCATTGAGTTCAAGAAGTATAACCTCAATACGAATATTATTTCTCCTAGCTTTGTTTGATCATGGTTAATTACTGTTTGTGGTAGGTTTGTACTGTTCGCCACAAGAAGGTTTCAAATTTGACCTTGTAACTCTGATCTTTTTAATAAAAATTGAATGTAGTTTACCGTGACTCGTGAGTTTATATTATGAAGTAACACCCCAATGTTGCATTCCGCTGCGTTGTAAATTTGGGGGTGTCACACGGTATTTAGCTTAGTACCGGATAAAGTGTAAGTGACGTTGTATGGTTTTCTCCGCCTTAAAGGAGCTTGTTGATTTAGTGAGGTAACTCTCGAGTTGGGTACTCGGGGAGTAGAGTAGGGCGAAGAGGAGCTTCGTAGCCGAACCACTATAAATCATCATGTCCGGTTTGAGCTTTCTTTTACTTATTGCTTTAGATTTATACTTTCCTTTATCGCTTTATATTTATATTTGCATTGCATCTATGTTTGTGTTATATATATTGTGTTGTGATGATGTTGTTTGTTTGATATTCTTTAGTATAGTTATTGTATTATAAACTTGATTGATTGTTTGATACAAAAGTTTTAAGTTGATAATAGAAACGTATTCACCCCCCCCCCCCCCCTCTAAAACGATTCGCATAAGTAAAGAGGTACACTAGCTTCTTCAACTCAAAGCACCAACAATCTAACCAAAGAACCTTGTAGAAACCCAAGTATACATCTTTATAAACTCACCCCTTTAACCCTAGAAAGATGAGGATTAATGAAGCAAGGAAAATCATCATTGATGGAAGCAATACTGCTGGGTATGATAAATCAAAGGTAGAATGTTTCCACTGCCATAAAATAGAACATTTTGCCAGAGAATGCAGAGCACCTAGAAGTAAAGACAACAAAAATTGGAATCAAGGTAGCTCAACAAAGACTATAAAGATTGAAGATGCTTCTGAAAAGGTGATGTGTGCTATAGATGGTGCTGGATTTGATTGGAGTGACATGGCAGAGAAAGAAATTCAGGCAAACATGGCTCTCATGGCATTCTTAGATTCTGAGGTAACAAATGATAAAACCTTGTTGAATATCTTTGTTCTTATTCTGCTTTGTTTTTATAACTAACGAATATTGATATTATCCTAGATAAAGGTCTAAACAACCTGAGCTCAAACGATCTAACGATCTTTAGGTTTCCACAATTGGTATCAGACAAAACAAGAACAACATTGATGACTTGCTTAAAAGGATAAAGATAAGTTATTAATGCTATTAATTGTTGATAGGAAAGAATTAATGTTGATTAATGCTATTTAATAGTTTCCTTATTATATTTATTATCTTCCTTTGTAAGTCATGATCTCTCCCTATATAAAGAGATCATAGAGACATAAGAAAAGTGTGTGTACACAAAATGTAGAAGATGTAGACGTCTAGAGTGTTGGTGTAGCCTCAAGGTAATCAAGGTTTTCCTTGATCCCTGTTATAGTTTATTGATGTAACCGTTTGAGAGTTGATTGTCTAGAATTAGGGCTTGATGGAAACGTATGGTAATAAAACCTTGTTGAATATCTTTGTTCTTATTCCGCTTTGTTTTTATAACTTATGAATATTGATATTATCCTAGATAAAGGTCTAAACAACTTGAGCTTAAACAATCAAAGAACCTATTGGTGTTTAGGTTTTCACAATTGGTATCAGAGCCTCGTGGCTCTCGATCTAGGATCTACAAGGTTTTTGAAGAAATCCTAAAACCCTAATTTTCAAGAATTCGTTTGTGGTAAAAAAAAATTCTAGGGTTTTGAAGTTTAATTGATATAACAAAGTTTAAAATCGTCCTCTCTACCTTAATTAGTATGCAATACGATTTATAAATCATTGTTACTGTTAAGGGTTTTCTTCACATCGAATTCGGTTTTCTTTTCGATAATTCATTCAATTTGGTGAAACAAGGGTTTTTCACAAAAACCCTAATTCGATAAACCCTAATTCGATTGTTCATCATAAAGGGTTTTGTATTGTTGCTCTTGGATTATTGAAGATCTTTAATTGATATATGTTGTTACTGGTGGTTCCTACTGCGTGATTAAAGATGGTTCTGATTTGTGACGAATTATTGACACATTAGTAACACTTTTGAAGCGTCATCTAGAGCAGCAGATATACGCGTGTATACATGGAAGCAGCAGTGTTTGAACCATGATTTAAGGGTTTAGACATCAGTGTGTTTGATGGTAATAAAGTAGCAGCAAGAAGATAATATAGCAGCAGGTATGTTTATAATTGGGTTTTTCTGAATATATGTACACGTGATTTATAATGGGTTTAAAGATGAAAAGCTGAAAGAATAAGAAAGAGATTGAACGTGCGTGTGCTGGTGATTATTTTTGGAATCATGCAACAATCACGGCATATTACATGCAATTACGATAATTTATCTTTCTGTGATTCTTTTGGATTTTGTGGGCTTTTATTGCGTGGACTTAATGAATGTTAATAGTACTGTTTGGTTGCATGAGTACTGCTTGACGTAAAGTTTTATGAAAGTTCGAAAGCTGTTTACAACCAAGTAATGCTCAACGACTTTATTTATACTGCTTGGGCCCATTGGAAGAATAACAATGAAGATTCGTATGATTAGATTGATATATATATA